>JAODAL010050263.1:0-27532 GCA_025379985.1 Phyllomedusa bahiana
CCCTCTTTATTTTTCTTTCACTTTGCATTTTTTTAATTGATTAAAAAACCTTTAAATACTTAAAGGGCTTGTTCATTTTGTCTCGTTTTTTTTTATGAAAGATCTTGCAAAAAAAAATCCCTTTTTGCCAATGTGTCCCCATTACGGGGCCCCTCCCTTTCCCCTAGAAATCCTTCTTGTAGGGCCGCATCGTTCTCAGGTTGCAAGCTACAGACTGTTCTTCATCCTGATAGGCTGCCAGCACTGGTCCTATAGTACAGACCTGTTTGATCTCTTCCCTGCTACCACATTGGTTGCTATGCTACACCGGGGGGTTTTTTTTTTTTTACTCTCTCATGTTAGGCGCCAGTACTGGGTTGTTTCCTACGCCTGTTTGTCTTTTCGGGGTTTTGTTCCCCCCCCGCCCCCCATGTTGCTTTGCCCTACGGGACCTTTAATCTTTATCCTGGTAGGCTCCAGCACTGGAGCAAAAGCTACAGGCCCCAAACTATAAAACAATAGACCCGTATTTTTTACGCACCTAATAAATTTACCCCCTTGGGAGTTCCTTGCAAGGCCCCCCCAATTGTACAATGACCACACTAGGGCTAGTTCAATTTGAAAATTTCTTTACTTAGAAAATTTTTTTTTTAAGGTGCATAAAAAAAGTGAAAGGACAAAAACCTTAGGAAATGTAAAACACGATAGGATTGTGGGCAGTACTTAGCTGATAGAAAAAAGATTCATTTCAATAGATGTATGTCCTTTTTTAACCCTCTCCGGTGGGGACGCGGGAAAGCTGATATTAGTGGAGTGGAGTGCAGCGGGATGCTGCCTCGCAGTGGAGTGACGTTTCGGAATGATTACTATCCTTTCTCTGCATATCAGCTAAGTACTGCCACATCCATATCTTGTTTACATTGCCTAAGGTGTTTGTCGCTTTGCACTTTGTTATGCACCGGTAAAGAAATTCTTCTAAGTAAAGAATTGCAAATTGAACTAGCCCTAGTGTGTGTCTATTGCTATAGCTACAGACCTGGCTTCTACTGCAGCCTAGTGGAAGTCATTAAACAGCCCCTAATTTTAAAAAAGAAACCAAAAAAAACAGGATGAGGTGAGATAATCAGTGTAGTGAGACAACCCCTTTAAACTTTTGCACACTACTGAATGCCATATGCCATCTCCATACAACATCTGAGCTGTAGAAGGTCATTATATAGTTATCAAGTGCATGCTGACAAGTGAATCATTGGTACCACTAGGAAGTTGGCACTAGGCAACTACATCTACAGATTTAACGGCTCCCTCTTGTTTTTACCCTGCAATCCCCTAATAGAATTGTGGTATTAACTAAGCCTATGCTCCCTGGAGCAGCCCTGTATAGTGATTGTCTGATACACAAGCAAACATGACAATATTCTACAAAAACCACAAGCAAATTCAGATGAGTCATATGAAGCAGAAGGTCAGGGCAGGCAGCACAGAGATCAGGTCAATATCCAGGCAAAGATCAGAAAGACCAAAAACCACACATCAATGCATAGATCAGGTAACATTACATTTGCAAATGCATTTTGGAAATACACTGAGCTTTCTTAGCTTGGTGATATGCATAGTCTTGGCATGCGTATCAATACTTCAAGGGACCACATCCTAGGTTACAACAGGTAGCACTTCACAATTGGCATATTCAGGAGCGTAACTACAAATAGGGGGTTCGGAAATGATTAAACTAAGTCTATAGGTTACTCGTGATAGTTAAAGAGTTCATCCACAATCATGTCCAAACTGTTTTCAAAATGTAACCTTTGTTTTTTGTTACATAGTATAATAAAAAAAAAAAAAACACATATGTCCATCAAATTCAACCCAGTATGGGGAAAGAAGTGGATGAAGGGAGTGGTAGAGGCAATTTTAAAACTTCATTTCTCCCTATTGATAGAGAATATGGCACCAAGAACCAATGTGCTCTAAAAGGAATATTCCACTCCTCATCACACATTGCAATCAGACTGGATAAATGTTTTAACAAGAATTGTAAATGACTACATAAGTGTTTTTGTTATTTTGTTGAAAGTAATTATCTAAACCTTCTTTCAAGCTCTCACCTGTTCCTGCTGTGACCAGCTCTTGAGGTGTCTATTCCATAGATTCACAGTTCTCATGATAAACAAGTCTTTTCTCCAGACGGAGGGAATGTCCTCTTGTCTTTTGAGGGGGCTTTACATGAAATCATTTTTCCCTATACTTTTTGTAGGGGTCATTTATATACTTATATAAACTAATCATGTCCCCCCGAAGCCGTTGTTTCTAAAGACTAAATAAGTTTAGTTCTTTTAACCTTTCTTCCTTCCCCTTATTAGTTTGGTTGCTCGTCTTTGTACTTTCTCTAACTCCATGGAATCCTTTCTTTACACTGGAGCCCAGGACTGAATAACATATTCCAGATACGGCTGCACTAATGCTTTATATAGTGGTAATATTACATCCCTTTTCCACAATTCCATGCCTCTTTTAATACACACCAATATCCTGCTGGACTTAGAGGTTGCTGATTGACATTGCATGCTATTCTGTAATCCATGATCTATAACTCACCCAGATACCTCTTAACAAGCGACTGTCCCATTTTTTCTTCCTCCAATTATATATGATGCCTCCAGAGCATAACTTTTAATATATCCACATTAAACACCATTTACCAAATGCATGCCCAAATACTCAGTGAGGCAGATTTATCGATAATGTCTAAACTTGGACTGCACAGTCTTAAAATGCGCCACATGTATCATAGTGTTAATAAATCTGGCGCAGGTTAGAACTGAATAGGCTTTGGGCCACATGTATGAAAAAAATTAATAATGTCTCCCCGGAGCCATCTTTTCTAAAGACTAAATAAGTTTAGTTCTTTTAACCTTTCATCCTTCCCCTTATTAGTTTGGTTGCTCGTCTTTGTACTTTTTCTAGATCCATGGAATCCTTTCTTTACTGAATAACATATTCCAGATACGGCTGCACTTTTGCTTTATACAGTGGTAATATTACATCTCTGTCCCACAATTCCATGCCTCTTTTAATACACACCAATATCCTGCTGGACTTAGAGACTTACAGGTGTCCATTGAGCCATGCCCTTTTACAGAGACCATGCCCCTTTTGTCAGACAAGAAGCAGAATTGTCTAGAACTTGTCTAAAACACAAAACAAATGTGGTGTAATGCACACTTCTCTTGTCTCACCCCAATTTCCACATGGATTGGAAGCTCTTACATCAGGGCCCTCACAACTCTTCTTCGATCTGTCAATAGGATTGTTACTATGAAATGTCTGATTTTGAATGTATCTATACCCTCTGCATTGTTCAATACTGCAAAATATGTTCCTGCTATATAAATAGCAGGGGCGTAACTTTGGTTCAAAAAGTGGGGGGGACCAATTTTCCTTCTCATCCCATACCTTCCTATTCCTCCCTCCCTCCCTCCTTCACTCGCCTTCCCTTTCACTTCCCCTCCATTTCCTTCTCTCCCCTCCTCTCGCTGCAGTGAAGCGGCCCCCTCTAACCCAGCTAGGAGGTCTGAGGGAGTGCCGTGAGCTCCCCAAGCAGGTCCGGACGGAGTCCTTATGGCAAACACTTTTGGTGCAATCTGTAAGGTTATGAATGGCTCTAATTACTGAAGTTTAGAGCCGTACTGGGACTAAAAAGTAGCCCTGGCAATGAAACCGAACCAGCCCACCTATAATATTTCCCCCTCTACATGGAAATAAAAAATGTTGTGCCATGCAGTAAATTTCGCTTAACCCCTCCCATCCCCATCACTACTCCATTAAATTTGTTATACACACACAACAGAATGAGGAAAATAAAATAACCCAATCTCGCTGTACCCCTAGGAATCACTTATGTCAAATACTGTACCCCAAAATGTATTTTATTGCATACCATACACCAGAAATGACACCACTCACTGCACCCCAGAAATGAATTATATTACACATGGTAGACATAGAAATTACATTACTAACTGCCCCTTAGAAATGACTTGCGCATTGCACTCAAGAAATAATATAATTCACTGTACCCCAAAAATGTAGTATATTACACAGTGAACCCTAGAAATGAATTACGTTACTCACTGTACTCCAGAGATTACATCACACCGAACCCCAGAGATTATATTATACACTGTACCCCAGAGATTACTACTAGTGTTGAGCGATTGCGTTGGCTATCGAGATCGAGCGATAGTCGATAGTCGGCCGCTATCAATAAGGTTTTTCGATAGTGAGCATCGATTATGAGCGATTACCATTAAAGTCTATGGAGAGCAACAACACTTCATTATTACACCCAAACAAGGCTGGAGAAGCTGAAATTAACATCCACAACAGTCAAATGGATACGTGCTACATCTTAGGCAACACACTTAGGTTATAAAAGTCACAGACCATTTACTATCCCTGTCTTGTACCACAGCCTGACCCTTAAACCTGCATCACCCACAAATTAAAAAGTGCCAGAAGGCAGTATGATTTGAACCATCATCTTACTTGAACTGGACATTGAATATCCCTGTCCTGGGCCACAGCATGAGCCCCAAACCTGCATGACCCCCACATTTAAAAAGTGCCGCAAAAAGGAGTCTTTCAACCACCATTTTAGTTGAACTGGACACTAACTATATCTGTCCTGTACCGCAGAATGACCATTAAACCTGTCTGACCCACAGTTTAAAAAGTGCCAGAAAAAGGAGTCTTTCAACCACCATTTTAGTTGAACTGGACATATACTGTCCCTGTCCTGGGCCACAGTATGACCATTAAACCTGTCTGACCCACAGATTAAAAAGTGCTGGAAAAAGGAGTCTTTCAACCACCATTTTACTTTCACTGGACATTGACTATACCTGTCCTGGGCCACAGTATGACCATTAAACCTGTCTGACCCCCAGATTAAAAAAGTGCCGGGAAAAGGAGTCTGTTTATGTCTGTAATCTGTTATGTTTTCGTATATATACACGGTATTATTTTTTGCACCTTTCAATTCACCTGTGGTGACTATATGAATTGCTTTTTAAGATTTACGTTAGATGCTGCGTCAATGAACAATGCTGGGTGTGCAAAAAGTCAAAAAACACTAACTATTATGTTTTGGTATAATAAACGATATTTTTTGCACCTTTCAATTCACCTGTGGTGAATATAGAATTGCTGTTTTAAGATTTACGTAGATGCTGCGTCAATGAACAATACTGGGTGCGCAAAAGTCAAAAAACACGTAACTGTTATGTTTTGGTATAATAAACGGTATTTTTGCACCTTTCAATTCACCTGTGGTGAATATAGAATTGCTGTTTTAAGATTTACGTAGATGCTGCGTCAATGAACAATGCTGGGTGTGCAAAAGTCAAAAAACACGTAACTGTTATGTTTTGGTATAATAAACGATATTTTTTGCACCTTTCAAGTCACCTGTGGTGAATATAGAATTGCTGTTTTAAGATTTACGTAGATGCTGCGTCAATGAACAATGCTGGGTGCGCAAAAGTCAAAAAACACGTAACTGTTATGTATTGATATAATAAACGGTATTTTTTGCACCTTTCAATTCACCTGTGGTGAATATAGAATTGCTGTTTTAAGATTTACGTGGATGCTGCTTCAATGAACAATGCTGGTTTGCAAAAGTCAAAAAACATGTAACTGTGATGTTTTCGTACGATACAACGGTATTTTTGGCAACACACAACCTGTGCTGACTACAAGATTGCTGTATTGTAATTTAACTGCAAGGTGGAATATATCAACAGTCACAGGTGTAATGGGTAAAATTGAAAATGAACACCTATCTGAATGTATACTGATAATAAAAGTGGAGTTTTGCAGCTAACAAAGAGACCTGCAGTTACTAGAAATGATGTTTATCCAATATAAGTTCAGGCTGCCCAATATCCAGGAATATTTCAATCGCAAACTGTTAATAATAAAGATATTCCCCCCCCCCCACTCCTACCGCCGTGAATTTACAGCGGTAGATGCTGCTTTAAAATTCTCTAGCTAACTACATAAAATCTTCAAATCTCTAATCTAACTAAATTGTAAGGATCACAGCTAATAGTAGAGGTTTCTCTGTGCAGAAATAGACTAATTTCGCTGAGCTGTTTGGCCACAGGCAGAGCGCAGGTCCTATCCCTATGAGACCCTGAGAGACACTGAGGCTGAAACAGGAAACGCTGTTCTATGTAAAACGAGGTCATGTGATTTTTCCAGCCAATCGCAACCATACACATCCCAGTCATGACGTCGCACACACATCTCACCCTGCTCTATTCTGTAATCTGATTTGCTGGCCGCCAAAATTACAGGAAGCGCCGAAAAAGGCGCGATCTTAATAGATGATGCTCAGATTTTAACCTTAATTATCGCATGATCTGGAAATTTCGATCACCATAAAAACCTTGCCGATTTCAACTTTGTCGATAAAAATCGCTCAACACTAATTACTACATTACACACCATACACCAGATATTACATTACACACTGTACCCCAGAGATTACTACATTACACACTGTACCCCAGAGACTACATTAGACAAAGCACCTTGGTAATTGTGTGTGTATATATACAGTACACATATTAAACACAGACACACTACACACTTAGGGTGGGTTGACATGACGGTTTTTCAGCACTGACAGTGTCATTTGCTTGTTGGAAGTTCGGTGCTTGCAAACGCAGAGCAAACGACCCAGACTGCCCGAGGCAGATTTCTGCCTCCTATCCCTTAGTGCTGTTAGTGCATAAAACACCTCGAAGAATTCTTTGTAGGTGTTGACAGTAGGCACCAAAAATACTGAGTAAAATCAGTGTCATTTTAACAACGACACTGATTTTACATAGGGTATAATGTAAATCAGTTTCCTGTCGGATTGGACGCTGGTTCTGAGGCAGATCCAGCACTGAATCCGCCCCAGAATCAGCATTCAGATCTTCCACGTGAATGTACCCTTAAGGTATGTTCACAAGGCATATAGCGGGGTGTACTGTGCGCTCTGCTATATGCCTGGTGTTTTAGAAGTATGCACTGGCCAGTCCGCACTTCTATAATGCTGTGGTACCGGCCCCATTCATTTTCATTTTCCCTGGCGCATAAGTGCAGGGAAGACGTGATATGGCTAGACACATGGCTGTACAGTACAGTGCCTTGCGAAAGTATTTGGCCCCCTTGAACTTTTCAACCTTTTGCCACATTTCAGGCTTCAAACACAAAGATATCAAATTTTTATTTTTTTATGAAGAATCAACAACATGTGGGACACAATTGTGAAGTGGAACGAAATTTATCGGATATTTTAAACTTTTGTAAAAAAAACAAAACTGAAAAGTGGGGCGTGCAAAATTATTCGGCCCCATTACTTTCAGTGCAGCAAACAGAAATTCAGTGAGGATCTCTGAATGATCCAGTGTTGTCCTAAATGACTGATGATGATAAATATAATCCACCTGTGTGTAATCAAGTCTCCGTATAAATGCACCTGCTCTGTGACAGTCTCAGGCTTCTGTTTAAAGTGCAGAGAGCATCATGAAGACCAAGGAACACACCAGGCAGGTCCGTGATACTGTTGTGGAGAAGTTTAAAGCCGGATTTGGATACAAAAAGATTTCCCCAACTTTAACCATCCCAAGGAGCACTGTGCAAGCGATCAGAGTGAAATGGAAGGGGGATCAGACACCTGCAAATCTACCAAGACCCGGCCGTCCCTCTAAACTTTCATCTCAAACAACGAGAAGACTGATGAGAGATGCAGCCAAGAGGCCCATGATCCCTCTGGATGAACTGCAGAGATCTACAGCTGAGGTGGGAGAGTCTGTCCATAGGACAACAATCAGTCACTGCACAAATCTGGCCTTTATGGAAGAGGCAAGAAGAAGCCATTTCTCAAAGATTTCCATAAAAAGTCACCTGGGAGACACCAAACATGTGGAAGAAGGGGCCGCCTGGGAGACACCAAACATGTGGAAGAAGGGGCCGCCTGGGAGACACCAAACATGTGGAAGAAGGGGCCGCCTGGGAGACACCAAACATGTGGGAGAAGGGGCCGCCTGGGAGACACCAAACATGTGGGAGAAGGGGCCGCCTGGGAGACACCAAACATGTGGAAGAAGGTGCCCTGGTCATATGAAACCAAAATCCAACTTTTTGGCCACAATGCAAAATGATATGTTTGGCGTAAAAGCAACACAGCTCATCACCCTGAACCCACTATCCCCACTGTCACACATGGTGGGGGCAGCATCCTGGTTTGGGCTTTTCTTCGGCAGGGACAGGGAAGATGGTTAAAATTGATGGGAAGATGGATGGAGCCAAATACAGGACCATTCTGGAAGAAAAACTTGTTGGAGTCTGAAAAAGACCTGAGACTGGGACGGAGATTTATCTTCCAACAAGATAATGATCCCAAACATAAAGCAAAATCTACAATGGAAGGTTCACAAATAAACGTCTCCAATCGAGAATCTGTGGAAAGAGCTGAAAACTGCTGCTCACAAACGCTCTCCATCCAACCTCACTGAGCTCCAGCTGCTCACAAACGCTCTCCATCCAACCTCACTGAGCTCCAGCTGTTCACAAACGCTCTCCATCCAACCTCACTGAGCTCCAGCTGTGCACAAACGCTCTTCCTCCAACCTCACTGAACTCCAACTGTTCACAAACGCTCTCCATCCAACCTCACTGAGCTCCAGCTGCTCACAAACACTCTCCATCCAACCTCACTGAGCTCCAACTGCTCACAAACGCTCTCCATCCAACCTCACTGAGCTCCAACTGCTCACAAACGCTCTCCATCCAACATCACTGAGCTCCAACTGCTCACAAACGCTCTCCATCCAACCTCACTGAGCTCCAGCTGTTCACAAGCGTTCTCCATCCAACCTCTCTGAGCGCCAGCTGCTCACAAACGCTCTCCATCCAACCTCACTGAGCTCCAGCTGCTCACAAACGCTCTCCATCCAACCTCACTGAGCTCCAACTGCTCACAGACGCTCTCCATCCAACCTCTCTGAGCGCCAGCTGCGCCAAGGACGAATGGGCAAGAATTTCAATCTCTCGATGTGCAAAACTGATAGAGACATACTACAAGGGACATGCAGCTCTAATCCCAGCAAAAGGTGGCACTAGAAAGTATTAACTGAAGGGGGCCAAATCATTTTGCACGCCCACTTTTCAATTGTTTTTTTTTTACAAAAATTTAAAATATCCACTAAATTTTGTTCCACTTCAAAATTGTGTCCCACTTGTTGTTGATTCTTCACGAAAAAACTAAAATTTTATATCTTTATGTTTGAAGCCTGAAATGTGGCAAAAGGTTGAAAAGTTCAAGTGGGCCAAATACTTTCGCAAGGCACTGTATATACACATCTCACATATACAGTACATACCCTACTCACATGCACACACAACGCCTGGCATCCTTCTCCTCTCCTTACCTGTCTGTAGTCTGGTGCAGTTGGCATTTGGCAAAAGCTTCTCTTCTTCTCTGATGAGAGCTAAGCATAGGGGAAGTGGTATACAATGGGAGGGAAAGATACAGCCCCAGATACAGAGTGTGCTGGACGGTGAGCAGCGTTCTGTTTGGTGAAGCAGCCCCTGCTGACTCCTGCTCTACCAATCAGCACCGCTCTCACTCTGCACTGACACTTGAGGCTGCCACCTACTCTGTCACCCCCAAGATGCACAGAAATATAGAAGGCGAAGGGTTAACTTCTTCCTCCTTTGTGCTCTGCTCTCACCACTTACCGTATTCTCATGCTTTCATATGGATTATTTTTTATTGAAGTGGCTAAAAAGTGGGGGAGACCAGTCCCCTCCGTACCCCCCTAAAGTTACACCTATGATAAATAGATTATTATTGCTACCTAATTTTATACCCTGACAAGCGAGTTTTATGCCCATTGATGACTGTCTCTCAAACCACAGGAAATCCAAATGAGCCAAAGTTTGAGGATCTTGGTCGTACTTTTTTTTTATCAGCTCCATTATCAGTAAACCAATGCCACTCTTTATTTTGTTCCTCGAGAGAAAAGATGCAATTGATTATCTGCAGTCATGACCAGGTCTCTTTGTAGTCATACTTCTGTCATAAGCAGGGATTCAGAGTGGGTTACATAGTTACAAAGTTACATAGTTTGTAAACTACAAAAAACACAGACGTCCATCCAATTCAGTCTATTGTGCTCTAGTGTTGATCCAGAGGAAGGCAAAACCACCATGAGGTCCCTCATTTTAGGGAAAAAATTCCGTCCCGACTGCAATCTGGCAATCAGACTCAATCCCGGGATCTGCAACTCTTCTCCAGTGTCCTGGTCACTATAACCTGTTATATTACTATATCCAGGAATTTATCCAGACACTTCTCCAGAATCCCGGTCACTATAACTTGTTATATTATTACATCTAGAAATGTATCCAGACCCTTCTCCAGAATCCTGGTCACTATAACTTGTTATATTATTACATCTAGAAATGTATCCAGACTCTTCTCCAGAATCCTGGTCACTATAACTTGTTATATTATTACATCTAGAAATGTATCCAGACCCTTCTCCAGAATCCTGGTCACTATAACTTGTTATATTATTACATCTAGAAATGTAATTTCTTTTTGAACTCTGTTAGTGAATTTACCATGGCAAGTTCCTCTGGCAGAGAGTTCCACAGTCTCACTGCTCTTACAGTAAAGAATCCCTTTCTATGTCTATGTAGAAAGCTTCTTTTCTCAAGACATAGAGGATGCCCCCTTGTTCTAGATACAGTCCTGGGAATAAATAGATCCTGGGAGTGATCTCTATATTGACCTTTAATATATTTAGACATATTTATCATTTCCCCCAAAGCCATCTTTTCTCTAAGCTGAATAACCCTAATCTTTCTGGGTATTGTAGTCCACCCAGTCCTTTTATTACTTTTGTTGCTGCCTGTGAATCTGTTCAAGCTCTACAATGTCTTTCTTAGCTTGACTTGAAGAGTGGTGTCACGGTTCATGCCACGGATCCATCCTCGGACCACGGAAGTGCCCGTGCCTCCACTGGTGCCTCTGCTATGTTCCTTATCGTGGTCCCAGTTCATGTCACTGCTTCTATTCCGGACCGTGGGCATGGCTGTGTCCCATCTGTGTCTTCTGCAGTTACATGGTGGTGGCGTTTTGTGTGCGTACGCTAGAGGGCGTGTGCCCGGAAGCTTACTGAGATATAAAGAGACAGTGTGCTAATAACCTGACCAATGATTTACGACCAGGGCCGTCTTACCCATTGGGCCAGGTAGGCTCCTGCCCGGGGGCCCCATGAGAACGGGGGCCCCATGAGGGGTCAGTGTACACACAAGCTTCGCTTCAGTTAGCAGAGGCTGCTGCGTCTCTGCTTTCCTTTCCTGTCCTGCCTACGCGGCAGTCACTCATGAGCCGGCAGAGAGAGCAGAGCCGCAGCCTCCCCCCTCCTCACGTCCGTCTCCTCCCCCGCCGGGAGGTGTAAGCTCAGTCCTCTTAACCCTCCCTCCTCACCGCCGGACGTCCCCAGCTCCCCCCGCTCGGCGGTCTGTCAGTCACTTCGCTGTGTCCGCGGTCAGTGAATTCTATCAAGCTGCAGCCCTCCTCTGGGTCCCGGCTCATCACATGGAAGGTACAGGGGCTCCGTAGGGCAGTGACACGGTCAGGATGGCTGATCACTTGCTATATCCTATAAGAGCACCATGTGGTCCGCCATCCTTTATCCCCCCCCCCCCCAGCAACTCATAAGTTCTATAGACTGCTGCATGGCCAGGGGCACAGGATGGCTGTTATATGATACAGCGTGTGGTCAGCCATCCTGTGCCCATTAGATGCCACAGGTGCTGCAGCAATACAGCAAGGTATTACTCTATTACACAATACTAAGATTGGGACTTGAAAAAAATAAAAAAGTAAATGACAAACTGAAAAAAATCTACACAAAACATCTGATCCCCAATAAAAAACACTTTATTTAAGAAAGAAAAAATTATGTTAACCCTTAAGCATCCGGCCTGAAAAGGTCTTAATGACACAACTACATTTTGTATTTTTGTCTCCCTGTGTTTTAACAGTCATAACCTTTATTTTTTCTATGACGCAGCTGTATGAGGAACTGTTTTATGTGGCTAAGTAGTTTGTGGGTTAAGTAGTTTGTGTTTACATATAAATTACTGCAGAATTTTTAAAAATAAATTTTTACACCATTCATATTTCACACTAAATAACCTATTAGATGAATTCTACAGGTTATTACGGTCGTGTGGATACCTAACATGTGCAGGGTAGTTTTTTTGTGTAATATATGCACAATAATTTTTTAATACTTTTTTTTTCTACACTTTTTGTATTTTTTTTTATTACCATTAAGGGATAATTATTTTACACTTTTGTCTTTATTTTATTTTTTTACACTGTTTTGGCACACTCCTGTATACTGTATTGAAATACATTATACTTCTGTATACTCCTGTATGCAAATACATTATACTTCTGTATACTCCTGTATGCAAATACATTATACTTCTGTATGCTAATACATCACACTCCTGTATACTCCTGTATAATAATACATTACACTTCTCTATACTCCGGTATGCTAATACATCCTGTATACTCCTGTATGCAAATTCATTATACTTCTGTATGCTAATACATTACACTCCTGTATACTAATGTATGCCAATACATCACACTCCTGTATACTAATACATTGCACACCTGTATACTCCTGTATGCTAATACATTACACTCCTGTATACTAATACATTACACTCCTGTATAATCCTCTAAGCTAATACATTACACTCCTCTATACTCCTGTATAATAATACATTATACTCCTGTATACCAATACATTACACTCCTGTATGCTCCTGTATACTAATACATTACACTCCTGTATGCTCCTGTTTACTAATACATTACACTACTGTATACTTCTGTATGCAAATACATTACTCTCCTGTATGCAAATACATTACTCTCCTGTATGCAAATACATTACTCTCCTGTATGCTCCTGTTTACTAATACATTACACTACTGTATAATCCTCTAAGCTAATACATTACACTATGTGACAGCATGACATAGGCTGTTGTTGGGATAACACACGGTGTGCCCTGACAGCAGGCTTACTATACAGACAGCTCTGGGGCTACTCTAGGTCCCCAGGGCTAACTTTATACATATTCCTCAGGCTCCATCATGCACTGGGAGTCCCGGTAACCCGATGGGGTCCGGGAACTCCTTCTGATTATGCTGCAGTCATGGACCTCAACAATCAAAGGGTTAAATGGCGAGAATCGGAGGCTTCTCCGGTCCCTGCCATTCAGAGACTTAAATAGTTATCCCTTAATGGGATTAAAAAAAGAAAAAAACATAAGTGTACAAAAAAGTAGTTAAAAAATTATTGTGCCTACATTGCATAAAAAACATACAAATATTCAACATCCACATGACCGTAATAACCTTTAGAATTAATTTAACATTTAGTGTAAAATGTGAATGGTGTAAAAAAATATTTTGAAAAACAAATGCAGAAAAACACTTTATTTCTGTTCATGCTGAAATTTTTTTTTAAAAGAATTATGCAGTAGTTTACATGTAAACTTAAACTACTCCCAGCAAAAATACAACTTCTCCCGCATAATACAGGTCCTCATACAAATGCATCATTGATTAAACATAATGGGCCTCATTTATCAAGATGGTCTAATAGTCTATTGTTTTTGCCCATAGTGACCAATCAGAGCTCAGCTTTCATTTCCTCTACTGCCCTGAGAAATTAAAAGCTATTTTCTGATTGGTCACTATGCGCAACAGAAACAGTCGTATTGTTAGATAATATTGATAAATGTTGGTTGGGGGGCCCAGTGAACAGCTCTGCCCAGGGGCCCATAATGTTGTTAAGACGGCCCTGTTTACGACCTCTGGTGATTTAAGGAATTTCCTGCTTCTGCTCCAATGTCAGTTCGTTGATGATGTTTTCAGTGTGTTATCTTATGCTGTTTTCTGCCGCTGCATTAGTCCGCTACCTAACTTGAACTCTGTGACCTGTCTACACTTATACCTGCTGTGAACCGTCATCTCTGCCTGTACCCAGTGTCCTCTATCTCGCACTTCAGCTAGCACTGTTAGTAGCCATGTCAGTGGTAGCGACCTGGGAGTTCCCCACAGCTAAGTTTATCTGGCCCTATGGCGGGCTCCGGTGAAGACCGGGTGCCCCTTTGACTCCGCTCCCTGGCAGGGTTTGCTATACCATCTTTCTTTGTGGTGGCCCAGAGGATGCACATAATACCCGACGTCCACGGTGCAGTACTAGCTGACCCATAGATCGTGACAAGTGTACATTGACTTTGAACTCATATCTAATCTTGTTAGAGATAAAGCCTCTACTCTGTCCAACCATGATGACGTCACTCCCTGCTCTCTGTCTAATCAGGAAGGGAGATGTGGTCGGTAACCTAGAGACACTTGTGTGCACTCAAAGAAGATAAAATCTCTCCTGACCAGAGCAATATTAAAAGAGCAATGTATTTGATGAAAGTCTTGATTTAGTATTCCCTCCATGTTGAAAGCTGACCATTGTAGTGAGAAAACCCATTTAAGTTTATTAGATATTAAAAACATAAAAGATACCTCGCCCTTGACTTAGGGATATGTTGGACCTCCCCTAATCCCTAGCCTGTGGGAAACTTTGTATGCTCTGCCAGTTCGCACCGCTCCGGTCTCCCCTATGCTCTACTGATCATTTTTCAGCTCACCAAGGTTCTTTTCTTCCAGATGTGGTGACGGTGAGAAGAGGCCGACCTGTGGTTCTGCAGTGTGAGGCTGATCCTGGAGATACAATAGTATTAGTTACATGGAATCTTCAGCTATATAATACATTCTGTGTAATAACATATAAAATAGAGAAAGACAATGCAAGGATAGTATACAACTCCTGCAGCACAAGGATGAGGATTGACCATTTGTCACTGATTATCAGTAATACTGAACCATCTGATGGAGGAAATTACAAGTGTGAGGTTGTAACTAATAAGGACACATTCATCACAGACATTTTACTAAGAGTATTAGGTAAGTAGGAACTCGTGCTTTTGTGTTTTGCCATAAACTGTTACTTATTTGTCCCTTTAAAAGTACATGTCTATATAGAGGTAAATGCCTATGTCACATAGTATATCATACATGTTAGATATGTAATACTTTATTATTATATTACATTATTAATTATTACCATACATAATTAATATAACATTATTATAATATCCATCAAATGTTCCTATTGTCTGTAAATAATTAATGAACCTGTTATTAAAGGGGCTGTCCATCAGAAAAAAAATAATCTGAAATGAGGTCAGACTGGGTAAAAATGCAAAAAGAGCTCTAGTTACCTACCTGTCCCCTGCTACTACCCCTCTGGAGCTCTCTGTTGATCTACCCCTCTTCACTGCCGGGTTCTCATCCCACTACAGAGTAGAAGTTTTTGCTCCATTCACTCACAATGAAACGGGAGCCTCTTTTGTGTGTTGGGACAATAACCCGTAAGTGAAGAGGGGTAGATCAACAGAGAGCTCCATAGGGGTGCTGGTGGAGGACAGGTAGTTTAGTAGAGCTCTTTTTGTATTCTTTTTTTTATTTCATTTTTTTTTCACCCACCCTGGCCCCATTTTAGCCTAAATTATTTCTACCACACAACACCTTTAAGAAAAAAAAGGAAATCCTGTTTATACAGACCTCTCTGTGTATGGGTCCTGCTGGTTCTTGTGAGAACAGATTTACACCTGATCAAAGACCATTCATGTCCAGTGTCGGACTGGGGCCCATCAATGAAGTTAACTCTTGGGGCCTGCAAGTGGAGCTGATCTTAGAACCCACCAGGAGATGATTCTTGGGGCCCACCAGTGGAGTTGATTTTGGTGGCCCACCAGTGGAGTTGATTTTTGGGAGTCCCAGTGGAGATGATTCTTAGGGCCCACCAGTGGAGTTGATTCTTGGGGCCCACCAGTGGAGTTGATTATGGGGCCACCAGTGGAGTTGATTTTGGCGACCAACAGGGGAGTTGATTTTGAGGCCCACCAGTGGAGTTGACTCTAGGGGCCCACCAGTGGAGTTGATTCTTGGGGCCCACCCAACAGCTACTGCACTTGACTCTTGCTTTCACTGCCATTCTCCCTGAAAACCAGCCCCAGGCCCGCCATTCCCAGGGCCCCCCCAAGGGTTTCTCCTGATCCCCTGTAGGCCAGTCTGAGCTTGTCATATCTTGTTGTTGTGAAAATCCATTCTACTACTCCTTCCTGGTAGGAAATTACATTTTCGTTGTCCATTTCTAGTTGTTGGTGATCTGGTCATAAACAATATATTCAAGGTCAATACCTTATGGTAAAGGATCCAGTGAGATGATCACCTGGTTGTAGTGGGGGCTGCGTGCCCGCAGGGGGTCCGGCGCGGATGCCGCGGCTGCCCGCGAACACCCCCCTGCTGCCCGGTCGCCGGCTCGCTTACCCGTCCACGCTCCTGTGTACGCTGATCCTGCCTGTCCCGTCCACCGCGTGCGTACCCGCTGCCTAGGGCACGCGTGGGCGCGCGACAGCTGGTCTGGATTTAAAGGGCCAGCGTCCCGATAATTGGTCTTTTGCCGGGCGCTGGTCCTATTTAAGGGATACGCCCCCAGCACTCTCTGACAGTTTTTTGGTGTGCGTTACCTATTTTAGAGAGTGTTGAAGTCCTGCCTGATTACCCTTTGTACCATTTCCGTCCGCTACGTTTCCAGACCTTGCCTTTTTGCCGCCTGCCCTGACCTTCTGCCCATCTTTGACCACGAACCTCTGCCACCCGTCCTGACCTTCTGCCTGTCCCCGACTACACCTCTGGATTACGATTCTGTACCACGCAGTACCCCGACCGCCATCACAAGCAAGTGACGTCAGGGGTAGCGACCTGGTAGCCTCACGCCGCAGCAAGTCTATCCCGCTTTGCGGCGGGCTCTGGTGAATACCGGGGGCTACTTAGACTCTGCTCCCTGGCGTGGCTTACGTCATCACCACTTGCGGTGGTCCAGCGAATCCACCATACCCGTGACAGTACGCACTGACCATGGATTCCGCCAGGGTACCCTTGCCCGTCTCCCGGACTCACGACGGCTGTCGCCCAGCAGAGCCCGCGTATTGACCAGCTCGCAGCCATGATGCAGAACCTCGCGGCCCATCTACCTCCGCCAGCGGCTGCCGCCTCCTCGCCAGTACCAGTTGCGCCTTCAGCCATGGCTCTTCCTGTTCCTGCACCGGGACCTTCGCTGCATCTGCCGCTCCCTTCACGATATGATGGAGACCGCAAGAAATGCCGTGGCTTCATCAGTCAATGCTCCATCCACATCGAGTTTGTTGGGGGGCATCATTCCCTACTGAGCGGGCTAAGGTAGCCTTTATAATTTAGCCTCTTGTGGGGAGAAGCCTTGGCCTGGGCCACTCCGCTGTGGGACCGAGGAGATCCTTTTGACGGCGAATTTTACAAAGCTTCCTCCAGGGGTTCCGCACAGTCTTCGAGGAACCTGGCCGCACCTCCTCCGCTACCGCAGCTCTGCTTCGTCTCCGTCAGGGCGACTCCACTGTGGGTCACTACTCCGTGCAGTTCTGCACCCTAGCCTCTGAGCTGGACTGGAATAATGAGGCTTTGGTGGCAACCTTCTGGCAAGGCCTTGCGGGCAATATTAAAGATGAGCTTGCTGGTCGGGACCTGCCTTCCGCTCTGGACGAACTGATTCGGTTGGCCTCCCAAATTGAGATTCGGTTTGCGGAGAGACAACAAGAGCTCCGCCTTCAATGGGAGGTCGCCTGTCCACGCCGGCTACCTCATCTGGCTCCCGCCTTCCAACTTCCTCCTCTCCCTCCGCCAAGGGACGAACCCATGCAAGCCCGAGAGACCCACCTGACCCAGGAAGAACGCTCGCAGCGTCGCCTGGGCAGCTATGCTTCTACTGTGGCGGTTCTGGCCACTTCATTGGGGACTGTCCGGTGTGTCTAGGAAACTCTCGCTCCTTAGGGCTCGCAGGAGAGGCGTCCCTGGGAGTCAGTGCGGCCTCTCTTCATCTGACCATTCCCGTACTCTAAGGAACTTCGCCAGACAACACCTTTCAAGCCACCTTGATTCAGGGTCCGCTGGAAATTTTGTCAGCAAAGCTCTGGTCTCCAAATTTTTCGTCTCCCGGTGACCCCTTTCTGCAAAAAACCCATGTTTGTGTCCTCCGTCAGTTGTGAATGCTTAAAGGACGCTATTCGGTTCTGCACGGCGCCCCTCACTTTGCAGATAGGCGCTCTACACAAGGAGACTTTGAAACTGCTGGTTCTGCCTCGCTCCTCTTTGGAAATCCTCCTGGACCTTCCTTGGTTGCAAGACCATGCCCCGTCCTTGGATTGGAACACGGGCGAAATTATCCGTTGGGGCCACTCGCGATGCCTTCCCTCCGGTTTGTTCGCTCTTTCGGCCCTCCTCTGTAAAGTCTACGAAGCCTCTGTCGAGTCTGCCCACTCGACCAGATTTTGCTGACGTCTTTTTTGAAAGGCAGGCCGAAAATCTGCCCCCGCACCGGCCGTATGATTGTCCTATTGACCTGAAACCCGGTAGTACTGCTCCCTGAGGCAGAGTTTATCGTCTTTCTGTCCCGGAGACTAAGGCTATGTCGGAGTATATCCAGGAAAACCTCCTAAGGACTTCATACGCAAGTCTTCCTCGCCTGCGGGGGCCGGCTTCTTTTTCGTTGAAAAGAAATATGGTACTCTACGACCCTGCATCGATTATCGAGGACTTATAAAATTACTATAAATAATCTATATCCCCTGCCACTGATCTCGGAGCTGTTCGATCGCCTGCGAGGCACAAAAATTTTTTCCAAGTTGGACTTACGGGGAGCATACAACTTGATCCATATCCGTGAAGGCGACGAGTGGAAGACGGCCTTTAATACCAGAGATGGTCATTTTGAATATCTGGTCATGCCATTTGGCCTCTGCAACACTCCGGCGGTGTTCCAGAATTTCGTCAATGAGATCTTCTGTGATCTCCTCTATGTCTGTGTTATCATTTACTTGGATGACATCTTAATTTTCTCTCCAGATCTAGAGACTCACCGCCACCACATCCGTCAGGTGCTCCAATGTCTCCGGGACAACCAGTTATATGCCAAACTGGAGAAATGCCTGTTTGAACGCACCTCGTTGCCCATCCTGGGGTACATCGTCTCGGATCAAGGTCTCCAGATGGATCCCTCTAAACTGTCTGCAGTCTTACGGTGGCCTCGACCATCGGGCCTTCATGCTATCCAACCTTTTCTGGGGTTTGCGAATTATTACAGACAGTTTATTCCGCACTTCTCCACGCTCGTGGCCCTGCTGGTGGCACTGACGAAGAAAAATGCCAACCCCAAATCCTGGTCTCCAGAAGCTCAAGAAGCCTTTGAGCGCCTTAAATCTGCATTTGCTTCAGCTCCTGTTCTGTCTCGCCCGGACCCGCAGAGTCCGTTCGTCCTTGAGGTGGACGCCTCCTCAGTGGGTGCAGGCGCCGTCCTCTTACAGAAGACTTCCTCTGGAAAACTGCGTACTTGCGGTTTTTTTTCTAAGACCTTCACTCCAGCCGAGCGAAATTATGCGATTGGTGATCGCGGACTACTGGCCATAAAATTGGCCCTAGAAGAATGGCGGCACTTGCTGGAGGGGGCTCGCCATCCCATTGAGATCTTCACGGACCACAAAAGCCGCCTTTATCTCCAGTCTGCTCAACGACTAAATCCTCGACAAGCCAGGTGGTCCCTCTTCTTTGCCCGCTTTGACTTTTTCCTTCACTTTCAGCCTGCTGAGAAGAACGTCAGGGCGGACACCCTTTCGAGGTCCTCAGACACTGTGGGCTCAGAGCCACCTTTGCAGCACATAATTCCTCCAGAACGTCTCCTCACGGCGGCCCCCATGGATCTTAAACATCCTCCGGGAAAGACCTACGTCCGCCCTGCCATGCGGCCTCGTATTCTGAAGTGGGGACACTCTTCCCGAACAGCTGGCCATCCTGGAGTACATAAGTCTCTGCAATTGATCTCTCGCTATTATGGGTGGCCCACCCTCGCTCAAGATGTTAAAGATTTCGTCCTGGCCTGCACCTCCTGTGCCCGTAACAAAGGCCCTTGACTCAGACAGTGGCACAATGACAGAGTGTGTAGGTCACGACAGCAGCCACAGCAGCAGCATGAGGTCAGACAGTGGCACAATGACAGAGTGTGGAGGTGGGTGGCAATACCAGTCCCTGGTAAAGATGGTTGGTGGCAGATGGAGAAACTGTCAGCAGATGTGTGACGTTATTCATCCCGTAGTCCTGGCGACGGACAAATAACGTGGCCTCCTCGAATGGCCTCAACAAACGGCAGGTGTCACACATGAGCTGCCACTGGCTGACATCAAAGTTACACAGGGAGTACTCCTGTCCGCCTGGATCATCAAAAATCGTTAATGGCCTTTCTCTGTTCATACAGTCGGTCCAACATGTGCAGGCTGGAATTCCAACGGGGTGGAACAATCACATATCAGAGTGTGTTGGGGGAGGCCGTTCTGTCCGCTGCAACTCGAGGAGGGTGTCCTGGCTCTGTAGGGAAAGGATGAAGTGCATGCACATTTTCTGGCCATTTTCAGAATCTTCTGAAGAAACGGTGGAAAGACTTCAGGAACCTTTTCACAACCACATTGAACACGTGCGCCATGCAGGGCGCATGGGCCATCCCTCATCGGTGCAGCGCGGACACCATGTTCCTCTCATTGTCCGTCACCATGGTTCCGATTTGCAGTTGCGCGGAGAAAGCCACACATCGATTTCTTGCTGCATGACGCGGAGCAGTTCCTCCCCTGTTGGGACTTCGTTCGCCGAGGGAAGCCAGGTGTAAACTGCGTGACACCGCTGTGCCCTACACATGTGGTATGGATGGGAGCATACTTTTGGGAGGCTGAGATGGTGGTGGTGGTGGTGGGGGAGGAGGCAGACATTGTGCGCAGGACCGCAGTTTTTACAACGTGGAGGAGAAAGTGGCGTCTCCTGTCCAAGTTGTTGGTGTGCCTTGGCCGGATGCACATTGATCCAGTGGTCCGTATAGGTCATGTTTCTGGCCCTGACCGTAGGGTTTCAGCTCCAAACTCCGCGCTGCCGTGCACCTTGGAACAAACCGATAAGCTCAAGGACTGGCCCACCTTCTGTTCTACATATCTATGAAGTGCTGGTACTACCTTTTTTGGGGAAAAAAAATTACGGCATGGAACTCTCCATCTCGGCTCGGCACAAGCCATTAGTTCTCTGAACGGTGCAGATTCCACCATTTGGAAAGGCAGGGACTGCAGTACCAACGACTTGGACAGGAGCAACCCGGGCAACTGCTGCACCTTAGATGGTTGGACGCATACTGTTGTCTCTTTGCAATCGCCTCACTGAACATTGCTGGCGCCCCTGAGTAGCGAGGAGCAGAAACCCTCTGGACCGGGAGATGATGTCAAAGAGAAACAGCTCCCTTCTGCAGGGTGGTGGAGCCTTGACTGGCTGCAATGGCATGCGTTTCCACTGGGCGCGTGCGCTACTGCTGTTGCTGCGGCGGCAGGATGGACCACCACATCGAGCAAAGTTTCTCCCAGGCCACCGGAAGGTTGACGCTGCATGTGTTGACGCAGGGCCGTGGTGCCAACGTTAGCTCCCTGGCCACGCTTCACTTTCTGCCCATAGATTCTACATATACCCATATTTCGGCTCTTCTGTGCCTTAGCAAAGAACTGCCACACCGCCGAGTATCGATTTTACCGCCAATGCTCCGCACTGAGTGTACTAAATGCCGGCGCTTTCCGTCGCTGAGCCCCTGTGGCCGCTACTTTCCCTTTGGGCCTGCGAAGCGGGTTTTTTAACCCCGTGGGGCCGCTTGGCTCCCGACCTCACACTGCTGCTATCCTGCTGATGCAAAGGCCACACGACCCACTTACTGGCTGCGCCGCTGCCTGACGCGCAAGCTGACGCCCTCTTCTCCTGACGATGATGAAGCCTTGCCTCACCCGACCCAAGTGCGGTCGGCTACATCATCATCTATTTGTGTTTCATCGTCCACTGCTGTCCTCATCACCGGGCCCTTTGGTATGCAGAGGCTTGACCCCTCACAACATGACCTTCCATGCCACTCTCAACATCTATACTTTGCCGCCTACTGCAATAAGCAGGGGATATTGGCCCCATTTCTTCGCTGCCAAGTAGCTGCTGACTGCCCTCCTCAAATTGTTCATCCTCGCTATATAGTGGCGCTGAGCCCAGACCACATAGTAGATCTCTGGCTGAGGGAACCGGATGGGACAGAGGCGGGTTGAGGACAGGTGAGGGCCGCTGACCCGCTCCCGGGCCATGCTAACTAAGGGTTGTGTCTGACGTTCCCACCGACTCTTGGCTGGGGTTGTCAGATGTCATCTGGTAGGAAGTGGATGACCTAATCAACCAATCAAGAACCATTGGGTTGCTGAACAACACACGGCCGCTAGATGACAGCGGCAGTTCTGGCCTCACTGAGTGACCCCTGCTGCGACGTCCCCTTGCTGTGCTGCGACCTGGGCCTGAATGTTTGTGCCTCTGCCACTCGCAGGTGAAGAGCCTGCCACTTCTCTGTCTGACATACTGTTTGTTCTAAACTGTACAGACACTGTTTGATGAAGATATCTGTATATGATAAATACACACCGTGTATTTGACTCCAAATGAACCCAGTAACAAGCTTGGTAACCCTTGGATATAAATTGCGCTCCACAAATGGGCAGGAAAAATTGACTTGTATGTGCCATTTAAAAACTTTGTGTATTTTACTGAATATAAAAGCACAAACAGGCTTAATTAACCTTCGGATATGAATTATGCTACAGAATTTCTACTGTGGCGGTAAAAACAAAGTTTCTTTTACTGAGTACAACTGCAGAACAACGCTTAATTAACCCCTGGATGTAAATTGCGCAAAAGAATTGAGCAGCCACAAACTACTAGCTTTGTAGCGTGTTACAATTGCGTGTTTTCTACGCTACACAACAAGAGAAAAAATTGTAATTAACCTTCGCTTGTGAATTATGCTACAGGAAAATTGTAATTTTTGGCGGTGAAAAAGACGGTTTATTTTTGTCACCACAGCAGAAAAACAACGCTTAATTAACCCCTGGATGTAAATTGCGCAAAAGAATTGAGCAGCCACAATCTACTAGCGCTTTGTAGCGTGTTACAATTGTGTGTTTTCTACATTACACAACAAGAGAAGAAATTGTAATTAACCTTCGCTTGTGAATTAGGCTACAGGAAAATTGTATTTTTTGGCGGTGAAAAAGACGGTTTCTTGGAGTCACCACAGCAGCAGAACAACGCTTAATTAACCCCTGGATGTAAATTGCGCAAAAGAATTGAGCAGCCACAAACTACTAGCTTTGTAGCGTGTTACAATTGTGTGTTTTCTACGCTACACAACAAGAGAAAAAATTGTAATTAACCTTCGCTTGTGAGTTATGCTACAGGAAAATTGTAATTTTTGGCGGTGAAAAAGACGGTTTATTTTTGTCACCACAGCAGAAAAACAACACTTAATTAACCCCTGGATGTAAATTGCGCAAAAGAATTGAGCAGCCACAAACTACTAGCGCTTTGTAGCGTGTTACAATTGTGTGTTTTCTACGTTACACAATAAGAGAAATAATTGTAATTAACCTTCGCTTGTGAATTATGCTACAGGAAAATTGTAATTTTTGGCGGTGAAAAAGACGGTTTATTTTTGTCACCACAGCAGAAAAACAATGCTTAATTAACCCCTGGATGTAAATTGCGCAAAAGAATTGAGCAGCCACAAACTACTAGCTTTGTAGCGTGTTACAATTGTGTGTTTTCTATGCTACACAACAAGAGAAAAAATTGTAATTAACCTTCGCTTGTGAATTATGGTACAGGAAAATTGTAATTTTTGGCGGTGAAAAAGACGGTTTATTTTTGTCACCACAGCAGAAAAACAATGCTTAATTAACCCCTGGATGTAAATTGCGCCAAACAATTGAGCAACCACAAACTACGAGCTTTGTAGCGTGTTACAATTGCGTGTTTTCTATGCTACACAACAAGAGAAAAAATTGTAATTAATCATCCGAACCTCCCATGCCCGTCTCCAAGATTTCACACGTGCAGCACCGGTCCTATGGAATATGCTACCGCGGGCGATCAAGCACATTCACAACCCTCACAGTTTTAAGAGGGCCCTGAGAAAACATCTTCTCAGCCTGGCTACCAAGATCCCAAAACTGCTATCACACCTGTCACTCCCTACACTAGGGCACTCACAGGCACTTATCTGTATATAGATGTACTGTCAGGGTGGCTGGGTCACCCAATTTCTATGTAAACCACCTCTTATTTATGTAACATGGCTGGACCATAGTAAACTGAGCACTTCTTAACCCTTTGTCTCACCCATACACCATAATAGATTGTAAGCTCTCGCGAGCAGGGTCCTCATACCTCGTGTCTCATTTGTAAGTTCTTTTAATGTGTAATGTCTGTATGTACACCCTCTAATTGTAAAGTGCTGCGGAATATGTTGGCGCTATATAAATAAAAATTATTATTATATATTATTATAATTAACCTTCGCTTGTGAATTATGCTACAGGAAAATTTTAATTTTTGGCGGTGAAAAAGACGGTTTATTTTTGTCACCACAGCAGAAAAACAACGCTTAATTAACCCCTGGATGTAAAATGCGCAAAAGAATTGAGCAGCCACAAACTACTAGCTTGGTGGCTTGTTACAATTGCGTGTTTTCTACGCTACACAACAAGAGAAAAAATTGTAATTAACCTTCGCTTGTGAATTATGGTACAGGAAAATTGTAATTTTTGGCGGTGAAAAAGACGGTTTATTTTTGTCACCACAGCAGAAAAACAACGCTTAATTAACCCCTGGATGTAAATTGCGCAAAAGAATTGAGCAGCCGGAAACTACTAGCTTTGTAGCGTGTTACAATGCCATGTTTTTTACGCTACACAATAAGAGATAAAATTGTAATTAACCTTTGCTTGTGAATTAGGCTACAGGGGTCCAGTTTGTGTCAAAATTCTGGCGGGCTCTGTGTGCTCAGTTGCAGGTTCAGCTGGACTTTTCATCTGCATACCACCCTCAAACCAATGAGCAGGTAGAGAGGGTTAACCAAGTTTTGGGGACCTACCTGCGGGATTTTGTGTCGGCCCGGCTGGAGAACGGGTCTGAGCTCCTCCCCTGGGCAGAATTTTCGGACCATTCCTTGGACTGGGAGTCTGCTGGAGCCTCTCCCTTTTTTATTGTATTTGGGCTTCATCCCCGCCCGCCTCTCCCCCTGCCTACCTCGTGTCACGTCCGTGCCGTGGATGCCCAAGTACGGCACATCAAGGCACTCTGGCAAGTCACATGACAGGCCCTTCTATGGGCCTCCACTCGCACCAAAGTCCAGGCTGACAGGTACCGTAGACCTCCGCCCATATTTAAGCCGGGTGATAGGGTTTGGTTATCTGCCAAGTACATCCGCTTCAAGGTGCCCAGTTACAAGTTGGGCCCTAAGTATTTGGGCCCTTTGGTGGTACTTCGGCACCTAAACCAGGTGTCCTACAAGCTCGGCTTTCCTCCTACTCTGCATGTCCCGAACGCCTTCCATGTCTCTCTCCTCAAGCCTGTGGTGCTGAATCGCTTCTCCAGTGGATCTGTCTCGCCTTCTGCCATGGCCGACTCTGATAACATCTTTAAGGTCAAGGAGGTGCTGGCAGTGAGGTGGAAGCGGTTCTTTCTTATTGACTGGAAGGGGTTCGGGCCGGAGGAGCGTTCGTGGGAACCTGAGGCCAACCTGTCACCTGACCTCCTCTCTAGGTTCCAAAAAGAGAGGGAGAGACCTAGGGGGAGGGGAGGTACTGTAATGGGGGCTGGCGCGGGTGCCACTGCCCCCCGTGGCCGCCCCCGTGCCCGCAGGTGGTCCGGCGCGGGTGCCGCTGCTACCCGCGACCACTCCCCTGCTGTCCGGGCGCCGGCTCGCTTACCCGTCCACGCTCCTGTGTACGCTGATCCTGCCTGTCCCGGCCGCCGGGCGCGTACCCGCTGCCTAGGGCGAGCGCGCGACGGCTGGTCTGGATTTAAAGGGCCAGCGTCCCGATAATTGGTCTTTTGCCAGGCGCTGGTCCTATTTAAGGGATACGCCCCGAGCACTCTCTGCCAGTTCATTGGTGTGCGTTACCTAGTCTAGAGAGTGATGGAAGTCCTGCCTGATAGTGTTGAGTGATTTTTATCGACAAAGTTGAAATCGGCAAGGTTTCTATGGTGATCGAAATTTCCAGATCATGCGATAATTAAGGTTAAAATCTGTGCATCATCTATTAAGATCGCGCCTTTTTCGGCGCTTCCTGTAATTTTGGCGGCCAGCAAATGAGATTACAGAATAGAGCAGGGTGAGATGTGTGTGCGACGTCATGACTGGATGTGTATGGTTGCGATTGGCTGGAAAAAATCACATGACCTCGTTTTACATAGAACAGCGTTTCCTGTTTCAGCCTCAGTGTCTCTCAGCGTCTCATAGGGATAGGACCTGCGTTCTGCCTGTGGCCAAATAGCTCAGCGAAATTAGTCTATTTCTGCACAGAGAAACCTCTACTATTAGCTGTGATCCTTCCAATTTAGTTAGATTAGGGATTTGAACATTTTATGTAGTTAGCTAGAGAATTTTAAAGCAGAATCTACCACTGTAAATTCACGGCGGTGGGAGCAGGGGGGGGCCCCGCGGGCGAACACAGACAAGCTCTATCTATAAAGAACACTGGATAAAGTTCACCAAGACTTAGTGTAGACATTGTAGTGGAATATCTTTATTATTAACAGTTTGCTATTGAAATATTTCCTGGATATTGGGCAGCCTGAACTTATATTGGATAAACATCATTTCTAGTAACTGCAGGTCTCTTTGTTAGCTGCAAAACTCCACTTTATTATCAGTATACATTTCAGATAGGTGTTCAATTTTACCCATTACACCTGTGACTGTTGATATATCCACCTTGCACTTAAATTACAAACCAGCAATCTTGTAGTCAGCACAGGTTGTTTGTTGCCAAAAATACCGTGTATCGTACGAAAACATCACAGTTACGTGTTTTTTGACTTTTGCGCACCCAGCACTGTTCATTGACGCAGCATCTACGTAAATCTTAAAACAGCAATTCTATATTCACCACAGGTGAATTGAAAGATGCAAAAAATACCGTTTATTATATCAAAACATAACAGTTACTTTTTTTTTGACTTTTGCGCACCCAGCACTGTTCATTGACGCAGCATCTACGTAAATCTTAAAACAGCAATTCTATATTCACCACAGGTGAATTGAAAGGTGCAAAAAATACAGTTTATTATATCAAAACATAACAGTTACGTGTTTTTTTTACATTTGCGCCCCAGCATGTTCATTTACCGCCAG
>JAODAL010050264.1:0-27532 GCA_025379985.1 Phyllomedusa bahiana
GACCCCCATGTTCCTCCCATTGGGCCCTCACCATGGGTCCGATTTGCAGTGGCGCGGAAGAAAGCCACACATTGATTTCTTGCTGCATGACGGGGGAGTTTCCCCCCCCCCCTTTTTTTTGTTTTTTTCTGCCCCCCCCCCCCCCCCCCCCCCCCCCCCCCCAAGCCCGGCCCGGTGAAAATGCGTGACACCCTGCCCCTACACAGTGGTTTGAAAGGGGCAGTAAAATGTTGGGGCTGGTTTGGGGGGGATGGTGGAGGAAGGGGGAGGCGGACAATTTCCCCAAAGGGGGCAGCAGTTTGACAACGTGGAGGGAAAAGCGGCCCTCTCCTGTCCAAGTTGTTGGGGTGCCTGGGCCCGAAGCCCCCAAATTTACCTTTAAAGTAGTTACAGCTCCAGGGTTCCCCCGCTGCCTTGGCACCTTGGAAAAAACCGGGTAAGCCAAGGGCTGATTTTTACCTTTTGTTCTACATTTTTAAAGAAGGCTGGGACTGCTTTTTGGGAAAAGAAATTACGGCTTTGAACCTTTTTCCCCTCTCGGCTCGGCACAAAAGGGCCCTTATTTTTCCCGAAAAGGGGGCTGAAATCCCTTTTTTGGGAAAAGGGGGGGATGCAATACTTAAAAACTTGGACCCGGAGCACAGTCCCGGGTGTGCACCTTGGATGGTTCGAGGGATATGTTATCTCTTTGCCAAACGCCTCGCTGAACACTGCCCCCGGGGCCCTGAGTGCGAGGAGCAGGAGGGAAACTGGGCCCCAGATGATGTCAAAAGAAAACAGCTCCCTTTTCAGGAAGGTTTGGGGAGCCCGGCTGGCTGGCAATGGGGCTTGCCACCCGGGGGCTGGGTGCTGCCCGTTGCTGCCCCGGCAGGAAGGGGGCCCCAACCCCACCCCCCCTCCTGAGGGGCCCCCCCCCGTTTTTCTCCCAGGGGGCCCCGATGGGGGACGGGTGGCATGTTTGACGCCGGGCCGTGGGTTCCAACTTAAAACTCCCGGGGCCCCACTTCACTTTTTTGCCCACCGATTTACATTAACCCCTATTCGGGCCCCCTTCCCGGGGTCCCTTAATAAAGAACTGCCCCCACCCCGAGTATCGATTTTACCGCCAACGCTCCGGGACTGAGTGATACTGGCCCGTTTTTTTTTCCCGTTTTCCTCGCTAGCCCCCCGTTCGCCCAAATTTTCTGGGCCAGCGAAGCGGGGGTTTTTTCCCGTGGGGCCCCTTGGCTCCCCACCCACACTGCCGGGTTTTCTGCTGACTCACGGGCCCCGACCCCCTTGCTGGCTGCGCTGTGCCTTTACGCGCAAGCTGACGCCCCTTTTCTCCTGACGTTGGGGTGGGCCCCTTTCCTGGGGTTCCCCAAATGGGTTTTGGCCCAAAAATCCCTCATCTATTTGTGTTTCATCATACTTCTGTCCTCTTTTTTTCCGGGGGTTTGGTATGCCGGGCCCCACCTCGCACAACATGAAAAAACCCATGCCCCCCTCCACATTTAACCCCCTTTTGCCCCCCTACTTGGGAAGAAAGCAGGGGATATTTGGGCCCCAAATTTTTCGCTGACAATAGCTGCTGACTGCCCCCTCAAATTGTTTTATCCTCGCTTAAAGTGGGGCTGAGCCCAGACCAAAATAGTAATCTCTGCCCGAGGAACCGGGTTGGGGACCAAAAGGGGGCCGAGGACGGGTGAGGGCCCCTACCCCTCCCGAGCCATGCCAACTAAGGGGGTTTTGTGTTTTGAGGTTCCCCCCCACTCCCTTGGGGGGGGGTTTCAATGTCATCTGGGAGGAAGAGGAAAGGGCCCGTCAACCAATTTCAAAACCCCTTGGGGTTTCTTTTAAACAAACACACAGCCGCTAGATACCCGCGGCAGGGTTTTGGCCTCAACGAGTGGGGCCCCCTGCTGCGACGTTTCCCCGGCTGTGCTGGGGACCTGGGCCCTGTTCCAGGAATTTTTTTTGCCATGCCCCTCGGAGGTGGGAGAGCCGTGCCCCCTCTCCGGGCCCGAATACTTTTGGGCTAAAATGGGACAGACACTGTTTGATGATGATATTTTTTATGATTAAAAATTTTAAAACCCTGTTTTTTGAAACCCCCAAAAGGGAACCAGTAAAAAGCTTTGGGGAACCCTTGGGGTATAAATTGCGCTCCACAAATGGCCAGAAAAAATTTACTTTATGTGCCTTTTAAAAACACTGTGTGTTTTACTAAATTAAAAGCAAAAACAGGAAATTTAACCTTCGGACTGAAAGCACGGGAAAAAATTTTATATTTTTTTTGGGTTGAAAAAGACGGTTTTTTTTGTCAGCAACCAGCAAAACAACGCTAATTAACCCCCGGATGTAAATTGCGCAAAGAATTGGCCGCACAAAATAGTATTTTGTAGCATTTTCAATTTCGTGTTTTCTACGCCACACAACAAGAATATCGTTTAATTAACCTTCTTGTGAATTAGGTACAGGAAAAATTTATATTTTTGGGTTTTGAAAAAGAGGGTTTATTTTGTCAGCACCCCACAAAACAACGCTTAATTAACCCCGGGAGTAAATTGCCCAAAAATTAGCCCACAAAATAGTAGCTTGTACTGTTACAATTGCGTGTTTTCTACCCCAAAACAACAAGAGATACAGTTGAATTTTCCTTTTGCTTGTGAATTACTACAGAAAAATTATATTTTTTGGGGGGTGAAAAAGCGGTTTTTTTTTTTCGCACACCAGCAAAAAATTTAAATTAAACCCCCGGGATTTAAATTGCCCAAAGAATTGAGCCCACAAAAAAGTATCTTTGTAGCGTGTTACTTTTTCGTGTTTTCTACGCCACACAACAAGAGATACAGTTGAAATTTAAAACCTTTGCTTGTGAATTAGGCTACAGGAAAAATTTATATATTTGGCGTTAAAAAAAGGACGGTTTTTGGGTCAGCACAACCAGCAAAACAACGCTTAATTAACCCCTGGATGTAAATTGCGTAATAGAATTGAGCAGCCAAAAAGGGAAGTGGTGTTTGTATTTTAAAAATGCTGTTTCTTTAAATGAATACAACAGGAACTGGCTTGGATCCCACTTGGATATTGAATGTATATGCAGCTGCCGTGGACGCACACTGGATTTCAGATCCAATACCCCAAAAAATTCGAAATAGAACATTAAGAGAACAATCTCTGAGACAAGCTGAGACACCCCACAGAAATCGCTATATAAAAATCAATTCTTCAGTAAGAGCTATCATCCCGCGGCAGCACCTTCCCTGATGAGCACAGTGAGAGGAGTGTGAGCTCCTGGCGTCGCGCCCGGACTTATATATTTGCGGGTGACATCACAGAATCCCTCGGCCCTCTGATTGGCTTCACCTCTGCACATGTCATGCGGGCTATGCCCTTCTTCCTCCCAGAGTGCTTTTGCCCCATGTAGGGGCCATGTGCTCGCAGCCATTTTATCAATCAAAAGCACACTTCGTTCACCCGAAGTACCCCAAAGTTCGACTTCGTTCCGAACCGAAGTTTTCCTGAAATTCTAAACGAATTCCACTTCATTAGAATCAATTCGCCCATCTCTACAAATAATGATGAACATGCTTTACCCCACATTTGTTATGTGTATTAGACAGTTTATAAACACTTCTATGCCTTCCTTCGACCAAAGGGGTGTAGTATAGGTAAAAAAGGGGTAAAAATTATGAAGAACATGTATGAAAACTGTCTCTGTCTAAAGGTATGTTCACACAGCTTAAATTGCCGAGTACTTTGGCATGCATTTTGCCGCATATTGCACTTTATATGTGGCGAATTTCACGCTGCAATTACGGTAATTTATAGCTCTCATAGGATTACACATCATCTCCCCGGGGGGAGAATTGACATGTCAATTGTTAGTGCCGATTACACGCCGCTGACAATGCATGTCTATGTCGGGGGCCGCCCCCCCACGCTTTGGAATTACGTGCTGATCAGCGCATGGTTCCAAAACACACGGCGTATTGCGAAGTGTACTATATGCCCCGCAATAAGTTGTGTGAACATACCCTAATATTTTATTTTTGCCCAAAGCAACCAATCAGAGCTCCCCTTTCATTGTTTCAGAGCACTATATGAAGTGCTAGTTTTCATACATGTGGCCATAGGTGTACAATTATGCTCACACGGCCCTCTTGCAGCACGTACCTGTGCGCTCTGCAAGACATCGTGTGTTTAGAAGAGCGTGTTGTTCTAAAGCACGGGGGGGCCGTCCCCATTCACTTTCATTATACCTATTGAGTATACACCGGAAAGAAGTGACATGTCAATTCTTTCTTCCGGCGTTCAATATGCGGCGAGGAGGAAGGCAGGAAATCATATCTTTCTATGAGAGATATGATTACCATAATTACAGTGCATATTTCGGTCCGAAATATATCCTGAAATAAGCCATATGAACATCATTTTAGGCCATACAGTTCTAATATGCTCCAGATTTGTCAGCACCATGAAATGATGCATGTGACACATTGTAATAGTTAGTGTTATTAAATATGAGCCTGTATGTTTAAATAATAAGTCAAATATTGTAAACCCAAAAAAGCTCTATGTGCTATAGATTGGATTAGTATACTGTACAGAAAGAATGTTTTCATATATTTCATACTCCCAGTGTCACAAATTTGGTCTTCTTATGTTCAGTAGTTTTCAATTTCATTGCCTTACTGTTGAAGGGGTTTTCTCACTACAATGATTATCTTTTAATATTTAGGGACAGGTAATTGAAGACTATTACTAAATACATTGCTTTGTTGATTTTTCTTTGGTCAGGAGATAAAGAAGATTTTATCTCCTCTTAGAGCACACAGGTTTCTCTGGTTACATCCATCTCTCTTCCCACCTATCCCTGCTCTCTATTATCTTTCAATGCTCTAAGTGTGCGTAACTTGTTTCAGTTACCTACATTACTCTGTCCATGGTGAGTAACCTCATGCAGAGTCTTATCTCTAGAAAGATTCTCATTTAGCTAACAAAGCACTCATTAGAGTTTGAAGCCAGAGTACTACACTTTATAAATCTTTTACACTTATGTCAGTGAATCAGCAATGGCTAGAAGTAGCAGAGCTGATGTGTCATTCATTGCTATAGACCCACCCACAGTTTGAACGCTATCTATGATTCTAAAACTGGCTGTGGTTCTGTGAAACTTCATGGTGAGAAAACCCCTTTAAAGGCTTTGTTTCACAGCCAATTTCAAGCTCTTACCTCCTGGTTAGGCTGTGGACGGTTCTTCAGCAGTGATGCCATGTTAGCCCTGCTATTTCTAGCTGAGCCTGCTAGAAGGCCATTGGTAACAAAATATTTGAAATAGTAAGGACGAAGGCTACAGAGCTCTAAATAGTTAAAGTTTGTCAGTAACATAGATAAACAAGTGCTGTTTTACTGATAACACACAGCAGGGATTTATATTACCATGGTCAGCCAGGGCTGATGGACAATAAGAGCAGAGAGAGGTTGTCGGTAAACTAGGAAAGCTTGTGTACAAAGAAATTAGCTGTTTTTGCTTTTTTATTGGTATACAATTGGTATTGCTACATTTTATTTTGATATTTTGCTATTACCGGTTTACTTCACTTCTTTAAAGGGGTTGTGTGAGAAACCCCAAAAAATTGCAGTGCAGTAATATTAAAGATAAGCAATAAATATCTGCCGCAATCCAGTGTATGAATGACTTAAAGACCCTCTTATATCGCATATTATCGCCATGTTGGATATTTCTCCTCACTGGGCTAGTGGGCAGAGCTACAGTTGTTAGGCACGCTTTCTGAAAACTACAATTCCCACAACAGCCGTTTCCTCCCAGCTGAGCTATAGATTCCATATATTATATTCATACCAAATTTGTTGTGATGTATATATATATATATATATATATATATATATATATATGAGTCTGTATTTATTTATGTACTGCCCTCAGTCTCATTTCTACTCTGAAGAGCAGTCACTCATACCTTGAGTCTGTTAGACTGACTGAGCATAGCACACAATCCATCACGGACTCTGCCTGTCTGTTTGAGCTCCACGACTCGTGAATAGTGGAAGCCGATGGAGAGAAAGAAGTGATCCTGTTTGGACATTAACTGGTCATCATTTACTATGACTTCTGAGTCGCAAGTATGCATTATGCCATTATGCACTATTATGAATCGCGCCTGTTTTAACAATGGACATGCCTAATAAATGAGATTTTACTAAGGTTCTTTTCCCTGCATTGATATAAGAGTTTGAACACAGCACATGCCCAGTGATGTCAGTCAGCATAACCAATAAGTAACTCAGAGTCTGTCCTATTTCCTGTAGGACATGTTTCTGCTGAGGAAGGAGCCCGGTGGCCAATTTGTTCTTCTAGAATGATTATCCCCTAGACAAAACGAGCAACCTTTTCTAATTAAAGATATTTAGGATTTTTTTCATTAAGACATGTAGGTTGTCCATTTAGTTTTCTTCTTTTCCCGGAGAACCCCTTTAACACAAATCTTGAGGATTTACAATTGGAGATGTGTACTTGCATTACACCTTTTTGTCCCAGCCATTGAGAGACTATTTTTTTGTTACAGTATGTAAGTCACATAGTGTGGTTGAAAAAAGACATACATTCATCAGGTTCCACCAAGGTTGGGGAGAAGATATGATTTGGGGGAGGAGTAAAGGTAATTTTCAAACTCTTTTTCCCCTTTTTGATCTAAAACATGGAACCCATCAGGCATGAACCTATCTGTCCTTAATGGAGTATTTCACTCCTTATGCCAAACTGCGATGAGACTGGTCTAGATCTACAATCTAATAAGAATTTTATGTGGCTACGTAAGTGTGAATATTATTTTGTTATAAGTACTGATGAGCAAATATTAAAATGTTTGAGTTCGAGTCGAACCTCGAACTTTGAGAAGTTTGGTTCAAAGTTTGAGTCGAACTCGGACTTCGAACCCCATTAAAGTCAATAGGGGAAGATGTTCTGGTTAATCTTTATACCTATACAGGTAAGGAGAAGCTGTAATTACCATCCATAACCATCCAAAACTAGGCGCACTATACGCCGGGCACGACACATTGTAATGTACCTAAAAATGATATGCTGTGCGCCTCCATAACACAATGCGTGAGGCGCATTACATAAACTAGTAATGATATGTTATGCACCTCCGTTGTGCAATGCGCCTTGATAGGCGCATTACATACACTACCTATGTGCGGCAATTTGCGCATTGCACTTCGATATGCACATTAAATACACTACTAATGATATGCTATGTGCCGCGATTTACGCAATGCACCTAAAGAGGCACAATGCACCTTTTTAGGTGCATTTTGTCTACTATGCAAGGTATACCTGATGCCAGATTTTTGAGAGGATCGTACTTTCAGGCGCACTTTACACTGATTTAATCCGCCTTAAAACTGCCGTGGCGATGCCAGTTTTCGGACATGAAGACTATTAAAATAGCATGTCGAATGCAATGTCGAACGTGAACATTTACTCAAACAAATAGTAAAATGATCGGTTCGGCTCGAGTTCTAAAAAATCGTGAAGTTCGACTCAAACTTAATTTTTCTCAAACGGATCGGTCAACGCTAGTTATAAGCTATTATCTAAATCTTTCTTAAAGCCCTCAACTATTCTTGCTGTAACCAGCTCCAGAGTTGCTATTTCAGAGATTCACAGTTCTTATGGTAAAGACGGCTTGTTGCCTCTGGAGAATAAATGTTTTTCTTTTTCTCCAGATTCAGGGAGCACTTATTTGTTTTTTACATGCTTTGTAACAAATAGCTTTTTACCATACTTTCTGTAGGAGTCATTTATGAACTTACACAAATAATTAATTATATTTCCTCTCTTGATCTTTTGGCTGCCTTCAAAAGTTCACACCATAGAATTTGTTGTTATGAATATTCCGTTGTTGTGGTTCACACAACCAATCCTAGTAAGTACCCACTGCACTTTAGCTACCACTGTTTTGTTATAGAGATAACTTATTATAGATGGTTCCCCTCCATTTGTCTTTTATAATTCATTTAAGGGAAACAGAGTAGGTACAGTAGCTATTTAGTTCAACTTCCATACAGCTGTTTCTAGACTGTAAGTCTTGATCAAATGTGATTATGATTTTGCTCCACAGTTGTTGCTTTACAATCAATGTGGCTATTCAGTAAGGTTAAAAAGAGCTGAGTTGAAAACAGAAAATTATATTAACATAACAAATACTATCAATAAAAGAGAAGTACCATATTTGATTATATTTAAATTCTAGTTTAACTTTTTCGGGGGTCATTATTCCTGGTTGTTTTCACTATGAATGCATAAATATTGTGTTCAATGGCAAAATAACCATGTAGATATTTTTTTTTTTTTATTTCAACTGGCAACATGTTAAGAACATGAACTTTTTTGCTCCCATTTGACGCTTCAAAGAATAACTGGATAAAATATTTTTTACCTCTTGTGCTTTGATTGATAAGGAAGTAACCAATCAAATAGAAAATATCCAATGGAACATTACCACTTTCCTGTTGGATCCTGAAGTTACATGAACACTCTGAAAGCCAAAGCTACTATGAAGGGCAGTAAAAATAGAAAACAAATGCAGTAAAGAGTAAAACATAATCAACACATATTTATCATGTTTGCATTCTTCACCCCCAAGTTTAAAAAAATATATAATTTGTATTGAAAAACAGAGTAACAGTTCAGCAAGTACAACTTATTAATTGTACAATGAAAAGGTATTATGTTTTCAGTAGACCTTTGGTTTCAGTTCCTTATATTTTGGCTCTTTACAAGACACAGCTATAATAACTGTACCCTAACTCTAATGAGCTGTGCATCAAAGTGTCTGTAATGTGTCATGGAGAGTGCCACAACCCCCACTCCAGGCCACGGCCGCCCTCGCTCTGCTCCGCTCTCCCCAGCCAGTTACTTATCTAGCCACACTCCTGTTTCCTGTCTGCGCTCTAACGTGTGCCGGCGCGCACGTGGCAGCTCTTCAAGATTTAAAGGGACAGACAGTAACTGGTTAATTGCTGGCTGCTGATCCTATATCTAGCCTACTCCTCCAACACTCTCTGCCAGAATATTTGTGTTCTTTAGTGTGTTCTAAGAGAGTGTTAGAGACAGCTTTGCCTTATAAGTACCTTCCTGCTACAGTTTCCTGACCACGTTGCCTGCCCTGACTGTCCCCAATTATGCCTCAGCCTACCGAAGGCTTAATACATTTTCAATGCTTTACTTGCTGAAGCCACAATACCCGTTTAAGAATTAAAACTCTATGGTTGTTGAGGGGTTAAATTAGTAAAAGTAAATATTATGCATAAATTATGTGTTAAGTCACGCTGAAGTGCATATTTTTAATTATTTATAATAATAAATCATAATGAAAATCTGTAATATCTATCATGTTGGATTCACTCCTATGCAGTGTACAGTGTTTGGCTGTAAAAGCAATTTATTGTGTTCTGCTTTCAATTAACTTGTATCCGTTGCAATGTCAATGTGCCATTAGTTCCAGTATTTGATCATCATATTGCATTCTAAATAAATTTTACAAATTACCTAAATGTTTCATAGCCAAGATTTATTAGTATTAGAAAGTGCTGTATGTTATTCTAATGGATATGAGATAGGAAATAATATTGAGCTGATTTAATTGACACATTTTGGAAGTGAGAAGAAAAAGGAAAAAGTTAACAGATGTAGTCTGTATATAGATGTAGTTTAGATCTGAAATCTCATTGTCGGACTGGGGTATATAGGGCACACTGGGCTCACTTTCCATCTGCATGTTCACTTTTAGCTTTGAATTACTGATATAACTTTAGCAGTTCCGGATGCTCCCTGAAGCATTACCTTCCTTTAATGTTGCTTAGATATTTCATAAATCAGTAAATCCAACAGAATTGCTAAATAGAAGCAGAATGAGATGTGCTCAGTGTGCGTGTACACCTGTCATACTTTTTAAATGTCTGAGCAACATGGAAGAAAAGCAGATGGAAGACATTGGGACCTACTGGAAATAAGACAATGGTGCTGATACCTGGAAATGGTCTCTTTTAAACTATTTCAGATTTGTAATTTAAAAAGAAAATATTGCACAAATAATAACATGATATGGATATGATAAATACAATAAAATTATACCATGTGAATAAAAACCTCCATAATGTATAAAAAAAACTGTATGTAGCAAGACCTAATGGTATATTTAAAGAGCAGGTTAATGAATGTAGCCACCTAAAAAAAAAAAAATTAAACTAATTTTAATAGAGCTGTATATTTATGGCATATTTAATTCACTACAGTTTTCATTCCAAAATGAATCTGGTTGAGCCCCACACAATGTGCATACTACGGGTATACTTTAAAAATTCATACAACAGCACATGAAATAATATCCATATTATTAAATAAAGAAATATATGTGAAATGTCATTAATCTTATTCTTATAATTACTATAATCACTCTTTGTAATCAAACAAAATCTATCTAAGTGAATATATCTGTAGGACTAAATGGAGACTCTATTGCTAGGGCTCCATTATATTTCTACTGTGCCTTGAAACTTGTGCAATAGACTACATGAACTCTAAACCACCTTGCAACTCATTCTTATGGTAGAAGGAGGACAGGGTGCTGGAGCACAGAGAAGTAGGTTTCATAATTACCCAACATGTAAGTCAACCTAGAACTACTAAACTCCATTTAAGGATAAGTTTACGGATAACTGGTGTTATCATTGTCATTCAGATTAAAAAAGGGTCTAAGGAGAGAGGACATGACTTTAGAAAAAGTGATTAAATAACAATGAGGTAAGGCGCAGAAGCAGTCCACAAAAAACATAAAGACTTACATTTTTCTTCAACTAAATGTCATTTCCTATTGCTGTTAGCTACAATAACAGAGGAATGATGCATGTGGCAAAGATGTAATCCACTAACAGTCAGTTCCAAAAAAATAATATAAAATCACATATGTTTATTCAAAAGTCCAGTTAAAATTCAATAGGCATCATGATAGTGAGATAAAAGCTTCTGTATTTTGAGCAGTTCCCCCATGTCAGTGGGAGCACTTCAGAAATTAGTGCTGGCCAGCGCATACTTCTGAAGCAGCAGGCATATAGCACCACACACAGTATGTGCCGATATACGCCTGCAAGAACATAAATTTAGTCATAGCCTCTCAAGCCAAACTAAACAGGCAAAACATTTAAATGGGCAATCACTAATGATAAAATCACCTACAATTACCCACCTAGGTGGGCAAGTGTAATAAAAGCAAGCAAGTCTTGCTAAACTGTTAAACTTGACAAGTCAAAAGAAAATGAGAAACATATCAATATTAATAATGATAATTAATAGTGAAATATGATTTCTGTTATAAATTAGGCCCTTGGGAAACACTATGTCAAGAGTAGCTATCCAATAAGCCTCTAACCTAACATAGCTAAACACTTAGGGTGACATCTTTGTAACTTGGTGTCTACACACTGGTTCTAAATACAGTAGATATAGAGGAGTGTGTAATGCAACATTATGTGCTGTACATACATAGTGTACAAGTATGTACATCTGTCTCGCCTATGTTTGTCGCATTGTTCTTCACAATGCCTTACTTTGGCCCTTTAGTTTGTGCTTTATATGTTGCATTTAGCACACATCATGCACCAAATCTACATATAAAGTCTTGACAGCATTCCTGAATGGTTGCTGCTTTCTCTTCATTCAGTAAGACACCTTGCTGCATTACATCATGGTCCTGGAAGCAGTTGGCCCCTCTAATATGGTGCAGATATCTGTGCGTGCAGAATTGATGCCCTACTTTAGGATGCTGCTTGGCCTGTGTCATTCTGGCCAGTCTTCTGTTGACTCTCTGGTGGACAGTGAGGCCTTATCTGCTGGCTCACCTGTCAGTCTCCAACTGGAGCCTTCCTTCTCCAGCTCCTCCAACCCCACAGCACCTGCTGAATCAGCTGCCCCCCTGGTCTCTTCTGCTGAGTAAGAGGTGGAGCATCCCACAAAAAAACTGATCTTCTCAGCCAGTATGAATCAGATTCTAGTGAAGCAGGTGATTATTTTGGAGACTATAAATGTTATTTAACTGTTGTAATGTGCTTGTTAATGCTCATCTGTCTTCCCCGACTTTTCATCCCAATCCTGTTAATTATGCAAATACAGATATTAAGCTTCAAGATGTAATGAAAGTCTGAATACAAATTATAGTGTGTAATGTAAGGAACTCTTGAATTATTGTCCAACTTTCATTTCCATCTTTTTTTTGTTTTAGGGCGAGGTGGTCGCCAAATATGATCGCCTGGTTGGATGCCACTCAGAGCACATTGTACTGTCTGAGAAAAGGGCGGTGTGAAAGGACATTGTCCAGTGGATTAACGCTCAAGCTGTAGAGATACGCACTGTGAAAGAGCTGAAGAAGCAGTGGTATGACTGTCAGCACCACTGCAAAAAACGTTTGGCTGAGTGCACCAGATCAGGCCAGAAAGTCCAGCTGGGTGCAATAGTTTTTCTAATTTCCAGGACTTTCAGTAGGGCACATGTGGAAGGGCTTGGAAATATGTATGTGTTGAGGCTTGCTAGAGGTAATTTGAACTGTGATTACTGTATATACAAGTGTCTTTTCATTTTATTTTGTTTATGAACATATTTTTAGTTTAACTATACTAATCCCCACTTTTCCTTATGTGATATTTCATGTGTACTGAAAGATCAATTCTCGAGCGGTTTATTGCATTACAGTGCTGCTCCTCATAACCAAGCCATTTCCTGGCTTCCCCAAAATACATAAGCACACCAAAATGTGCCTGTTCATAATGAAGCACTAAAATTGCAATCTTTGATTGTCTGCTGCTTGCACCATCTCCCTCTAATTGATCACACCCAGCATAGCAGTATCTCCTTAAAGGGGATTTGCCAACAGACCAAGTACTGACCTCCTTTCAGCATGAGAGCAAGATGTAAACAAATCACGCTGAGTCATGAAGCTGCAGGAGAGAGAGGGAGAGGGGAGGGGGGAGTGAGGAATCCAAGGGAGCTTCTCAAAACTTAAGTGAACTAATAAACAGTACAACAGTGGATTCAATACAGCAAGACATAGCCTGATAGACTGCACTGTCAGGAAGAGCCTTATCTGCTAAGATGCTAATGTAATGTAAACAAATCACGGAGCTGACAGGAGCCACACGACACACACAGCCGAGCACAGAGCCTGCATAAGGGGATCCTGTGACATTTTCACTCAAAAAATTTCAAAACTATAACTGTGAATTCTGTATACAAAAGAGAACCCCTATTCTAAACAGCAGATTGAAAGCTTCTTCATGTTCTCTGTCATCAGAAAAAGCAGGGATCTAATAACACTACAAGCTAGTTATTCTGTATAAAAAAGGGAAAAATTTATTGCTACCGGTCCCTTTAAAAAGACCATTCATTCTGCCTGTATCAGATAAGAAATGATTCACGCAACCCGCGGCCTTTCAGCTCCTGGGTCGTGACAGGGGAAGCTTTGAGGTAACCAAAGGGGGATTGAGAAATGCTGTAGCTCTCGAGTTTTTCACATTTTTTAATCAACATATATTTAAAAAAGTGATTAAATCCCTTTTTGGAGGTTCCACGTCAACATTACATGGTGGTTAAAACCCCTTTAAGCTCAGAAAGCCTTCTGCCAGAAAACTTTTTATCAGTAAAATTGTCTTAGCTGCCCATGGCAGCAACTGCCAGCTCAACTGACATTAATCTGGAGCCGGACTGGTGTCTATGGGTATCAAACACAGTGCTCGTGTTATACCGCTGTTAGTGTGTGCTCACATGGTGTTTTTTTACAGATTTTTTGTGCATTATTTCAGTAGCAGCATTGCAGTTAAACTGCCTTTATTACTTTCAAATGTCTTTCATTTCTGAAAATAGTTTGGCAAGCAGAAGCGGTTGACTAATCAATTAAAATGTTTTAAGATTGGAGGATTATAAGCCCAATACTTGATGGCTCTTGACTACTCACTTGTAATATCTTTCCAAGCTGTTAAGCTAAGTGAAAAATTCTTACTGGGAAGAAAAGCAGTATCATTGTAGTGCAGTACAGTGGAAGTACTCATGCGCCATGTGAAAGCAACCTAATACTTAAAGGGATTGTGTCGCAATTTTTTTTTTTTTTTTTTGCAGTAATGTGTGTGTTTTCTATCATCTTTTTATTCCCAGTTACTGTAACTTTAATTGTGAGCCTTTTAAAAAAGTTAGACAGCTTCAGGTGTGTAAGAGCCCTGCCCCCCTTCAGAGATAGTTCTCTGCTGTGTGAATTGCAGGACACAAAGGAAGTTGCCATAAAGTAAATACTGTAGGTAAGAGACTTGAAAGGATTCCAGTCTGGTTAACTTCAGTGAGAGCCCCTCTGCTGTGAGCTCAGCATGCTCTATTGTCTGCAAGGAGCAGGGAACCATGATTGTGGAGGCCAGAGTGGCAGCTAATGAATGTCCAGCCCCTCTGTGCTCCAGCAAGGCTGCCTGTCATGTCCCATGACTTCATGGTTCATATTCAACATTGTAATTTCTATTACTGCTTTGTATTATTCTTAAGTTTGTCCCTCTCGTCTTCCTGTATGTGTGCTCTGAGGTATTCAGCTCCTCCCTCCATCTAGCATTCTCCATCTTTTCTGTCTGACTGAAGCACTGTATCCTCATTCTCTGCACCAACTCTGTAAAGTTATCATCTTTTCACCTACTACTTTGGTGTAAACTACAAGAGATTCAGCCTGGAATAAACTCCTGTTGGTTCTTCATACACGCCGGAGCAGTTGAGTTGACACGTCGCTACAAGATTGCTGAAGTAAGTTTACAGTTTAATACAGACTTCCATTCCCACATGGGCCTGATGACTTCACACATGCTGTCAGGTATTGGAGTCAGAATAGTGAAAAGATGCTTTAGAAACACAGATAAGCTCACAACTTCAGCAGAGATTACCACATACAGCTGCAGTGTTGTGACAGTAACAAGCAAGCATCAGTCTGCAGTATAAATAGCAGCTACAGCTCAAACACAACACAGACTCTTCTAGCAAGATCATCCTATTCCTCCATCTTATATCCTGTCTGTGTTACATCATGGCTGCAGGCAGCACCACTCACAGTGACCAGCTAGAGCTGCAAGATGATAGGAATCCTACTCCACAACCTAGTGAGAGAACAAAACGTCTGACTCCCCCTACAGGGAAAGGGTCAGAGAGAATCTTGAAAGCATAAAAAGTGAAATACTTTCTGAAGCTACTGATCAATGGAAAAAATGCCTTAGTTATAGCTCCCACATCTCACAGTATGCTTGTAATGAAACACTACTGGAAGGGCCTAGGACAATCTCTGCAAATGTATGAACACTATACCATTACAAGTTCCGATTACTGTGATGTTTTACAGAAGCTTAATACCCAGATTCTCTACAAGAATTCTCAGCTTTCAGGTCTTAATTTGAACATGAAAACTGATTGTGAAACTAAGTCCAAATTAATGTAAAGGGAAACCACAAAAACTGCGGGGGAAAATCACCCTGTGTTTCCAAATTACTAAGCTTTCCCAAAAGATTTTCTAAGTCACGATCTTAAAGATTTTACGCTCAGTGAACAGCTCATAAGAGCACGTGCCCAAAGCTGAGGCTACTAGAATACAGGCAGAGTTTGCACAAAAAAGGGCATTAGGAAGCAGAAACAGCTCGAAAGGGCAGCTATTGAAGCAGAGACAGCGCTATGGAAGCAGAAACAGCATGCAAAAGAGCCGAGATGGAAACTCTGCGAAACAATGTGAACATGCCACCCCCCATGGCAAGATTAAAGGTTCTAAAAACAAGCTGCTAGTGGAAGTAAAAGGAAGAGCAGTTCCAGCCTAAGTGAAGTGGCTGTAGAAGACCCTTTTAAAGCGCACAAGAGACTATGTGTTAAACCCAAAACAGGAATCTCTGAATGCTACCAAATTCCTAACATTTTCGATTTTCCTCCAATCCCACAAAGCACGACCCTTCTTCAGATCCCTACTTTCGGGTCAGTAAGTCCTACATCCATGCTGCACCCTGTATCTCCTTCAAAAATCACAATGCCCCAAAGGCCATCAACCTCTGCAACCTCAATACAAAGATACAAGGTCCAAACCAATATGCCAGAAAAGTTGCCCAAGCCTGACAACCATGCGATCCAGCTTCACTATAATTAAATGAAAACCCTGCTCTTACAATGAATGCCTATGCAGCCTAATATGTCCCTAGGGTCTCTTAATCAGCTACCACTAAAAAATGATCAGCACTAATCAGCCTACAATTACCTGCCTGAAGTCAGAAAGGTCCGACAAGTCAGAGTTTGGAAGGTTCATGGTCCGCCGTGTTCTTACTAAAAAAAAACTCAACCCGGTTTATTACCGACCTGAGAACTACAGATCTGGAATGTCCCTTCAGAACGGAAAATTGATGATTTGGATTACAGCTGTGAAGAATTTGGACTGTTTAGTCGATGGCTGGGCCCCGCAGTCCACAGAACGTGTCAAGAGACTCAGAGCTGTTCATATTGCAAATACTGTGGCAGGCCCTAGTAGCTGCTTGGGGAGACTAGAACAAAAGCTATGGCAGTCCTGAAGCCATAGAGAATGCTCTGTTTACACGGCTTCAAAGTTTCCCAAAAAATATCCGGCAAGGACAATGAGAAATTCCAAGAATCAGTGATCTACTCTTTGAGCTTCAGTTGGCCAAAGCAGACACTCACTTACCTGGCCCCAGTTACCTGGGACACTTGCTCGGGGGTAAATCAATAGTTTCCAAAATGCCATACAACATTCAAGAAAAGTGGACAGCCTCGGGTCAAGAACAAAAGGGAGTACCCCGTTTCCTTTCCCCATTCTCCTACTTCTGTGAGTTCATAAAGAACATTGCAGAGTCCAAGAATGACCCAAGCTTCTTATACAGTGAGTCTGGCGTCTACTTCATCTCTCCTAAGTATGACAGGCCACGCTCTAACTACAGGAATCGTAGAGGACCAGTATCAGTTAAAAAAGACTGAGTTCTTCTGCACCTACATCATCTCCCCATAAGAGCAGTCAAGGTGATAAAATTGAAAATCTAAATAGTCTATGCCCAATTCCCCAGGAAGCCACATCTCTCAAGAAATGCATCGGCTTCAGAAAGAAACCGCTTCAGGAAACGCAAAGAGCTTCTGACAAAATTTGGGATATGTTACAAATGTTGTGTTCCACAGAACATTTTGCTAAAGATTGTTAAAGTGTTTATTAAGTGCATTGAATGTGACAGTGTTGACCTTTTGCAAGCACTTCATCCATCTCAATTTCAGCATGGAGCCATCCCCCCAGTCATGCCAGTGGCAAAGCATGGCGGGGAGAAATTGGACCAAACTGTAAATCCTACCACCGTATCTTCCTCATGCACAGAAGTTTGTGGTGAAGGTCTCTATGAAAGTTGTGTGCAAAGATATGTCTTGTCAACGTATATTCAAGGATCATCCAGAAAGAGTCCTAAAGGTGTATGCCATATTGATGATCAAAGCAACCGATCACTTGCAAGATCTGAACTCTTTGATTTGTTCAACCTTGAAGGAGACACTACCCTTACACTTTGGGTACCCGCAGTGGCGCACAGAGGTCTCTGGAAAGAGAGCCAGCGGGGCTCATGGTAGCTTCACTTGACAACAAGGTCAGGATACCTTACCAACACTTGTTGAATGCAACCAAATACCGTCTAACAGAGGGAAATTCCTACGCAGAAGTGGCTCTTCATCATACTCATTAAGGTCTATAGTCACCCAAATACTGCTCTTGACAAGAACGCAAACATACATAATATTCTCGGCAGAGAAATTCTCCGGGTAGACAAGGTACGCCATCAAATAAATGGACTCATTTATGCTCCATTTGCTCAACGCCTTGATCTAGGTGGGTGATCATAGGAAACGTTTGCATAGACTAGATTAAGAAGCCCACTAGATTTCCTCATTTAAAACCATGTTTTACCAAATGGTCGCAGCACCCATTTTCAACCATGTCCATACCATTACTGGGTAAAAGAGAAGCTCACTGGTAGTGACGACCCCATGATCTAGAAAATAACATTCCTTCTTCCTCGTCCTGGGATGACAGTCTTGGATCGCAGTCTTTAGGTCTAACAAGTGAAGACAACAAACTAGCACCCTGCAAAGAGAAGACAAGGAATTTCTTAAGATTATGGAAAGGGAGTGTTTGCCAAGATGACTCCAACAGCTGGGTAGCACCATACCCTTTCGCACTCCCAAAAGCAAAACTACCCAAAAAAATCTACAGCAAGCAGTTGCTAGATTTCTTCTTTTTAAAAACCCCCTTAAAGAGGAAACCCGAAATGGAGAAAACTTTTTATGGGCTTTATGCAGAACATATTTGACAGGGACCATGCAGAACCTGCACCACCCCTAGAGGAAGGAGAAGAATGCTGGTGCCTCCATCTTTTGGCATGTATCACCCGCGCAAACCTAAACAAATTAGAGTTGTGTTTTTGGGTCCCAACGTGTCAGTTTGTTGAGAAGAACTTTTATGTGGATGATGGACTTAAAAACCTTCCCTACCAGCAAAGAAGCAATTTATCTCCTCACCAGAACACAGGGAAATGCTGGTCTAGTGCAAACTTCAGGCTTCACAAGATATTTTCTAACAGTCCAGAGGTAATGGATGGGATTTTTCCCCTTTGGGTTTATCATGCTACCAATTTAAAGGACCTTAATCTTGGCTCTGATTCCTTTCCCATTCAGTACATCCTAGATTTACTGTGGGACATCAACATAGACATGTTTACATTCCCGTGTCACCCTGTAAAAAAACCTTTCATAAGCAGGGAACCCTTTTCTGCCTTTAACAGTGTCTATGCCTTTTTTGAATTCATAGCTCCAATCGCCATTCTTGCTGCTGTTAGGAAAGAAGTTCATGTCTTCTCGGATGCATCCATGGAAGCCATAGCTGCAGTTGCCTACCTGAGGATGTCTGGAGAGGACAGCAAGCCACATTGTGGATTTCAAGTAGGAAAAGCCAAGCTAACTCCAAAACCTGCGCATTCTGTCCCAAGACTCGAACTTTGCACAGCTGCCCCAGCAGTAGATATTGCTGAAGTTCTAAACATCTCTACTGACCTCAATCCAACTCATCGCGGACAAGATGTTCTCCTGCTTCAGGTTCATTGACCAATGACTCCTCCCAAATTTCTTGTTTCAGGACTCTGGGTCACTACTACTGATGCCAGTCTTGATTTGGTGGAGATGAATCTGACAAGGAGATTTCGGCCAACAAGTTCTAAACTCTTTACCACAGTGGTTCCTAAAACTAAAGGCTCCCGGGCATACCCTTCAGCGTTTCTCACGAGGAAAGACTCACGAAGTGGAGGTTAAGGTGGCTAAAAGAGGCTGACACCTGAAGAAGGAAGTCTACTTTCAGAACTGCCAGCTTTACCATTCCTATAACACGTACCACTGGATTTACCATGGGTTGGTGGAAGGGTTGGCATGTTGCGGCTTCCCCAATCCGAAGATGGGTTTTTCTTGGATTTTGTTTTCCATTGGATTACTTTCTTCAGAATGTACTGTTACAGAATATTATCTAGACCATTGATATTTTGCATGTTTTTCTCTTTCTTACAGGTTCAGAGAACATTTGTTATATTGTATTATAGTGAAATCTAAAGATTTCAGACGGGGAGTGTCATGTCCCATGACTTCATGGTTCATATTCAGCATTGTAATTTCTATTACTGCTTTGTATTATTCTTAAGTTTGTCCCTCTCATCTTCCTGTATGTGTGCTCTGAGGTATTCAGCTCCTCCCTCCATCTAGAATTTCAATCTTTTCTGTTGACATAAGCACTGTATCCTTTATTCTTGCACCAACTCTGTAAAGTTATCATCTTTTTTACCTACTACTTTGGTGTAAACTACAAGATTCAGCTGGAAAAAAATCCTGTTGGTTCTTCATACACGCGGAGCAGTTGAGGTTTACACGTTGACAAGATTGCTGAAGTAAGTTTACAGTTTAATACAGACTTCCATTACCACATGGGCCTGATGAACTTCACACTTGCTGTCAGCGTATTGGAGTCAGAATAATGTGTGTTTTCTATCATCTTTTTATTCCCAGTTACTGTAACTTTAATTGTGAGCCTATAAAAAAAGTTATACAGCTTCATGTGTGTAAGAGCCCTGCCCCCCTTCAGAGATAGTTCTCTACTGTGTGAATTGCAGGACACAAAGGAAGTTGCCATAAAGTAAATACTGTAGGTAAGAGACTTGAAAGGATTCCAGTCTGGTTAACTTCAGTGAGAGCCCCTCTGCTGTGAGCTCAGCATGCTCTATTGTCTGCAAGGAGCAGGGAACCAAAATGATTGTGGAGCCAGAGTGGCAGCTAATGAATGCCAGCCCCTCTGTGCTCCAGCAAGGCCCCAAAGAAAGAGGCTGACAGGTGTGCGACTGTCCCGTTCCAATAAAGTTATTGTGCTTTTGTCACTAACCGATTTTTGCACAATTCAAGATTTTTCTGCTAATTTTAGGTTCCCCTCCTGGATTGTAAAAAATGCTATTTATAAATGGATTTTTGCACTAATATCCTTTTATTTACAGATTTTAACACTAATAAAATTCTCTCGCTTCTGACGCAAAAAAAAAAAAAAAAATTAATGGATTTTGGCGCTAAAATCCTCTTGATTTTGGTGGTAATAAAGTACTCACGCTTCTGATGCTGAAAATTCAAATTCTTTAGGGATTTTGACGCCAGCCCTCCGTTTCGCGGGGCGGATTTTGACGCCAGACTCCGTTTCGTGGTGGTGGATTTTGACGCCAGACTCCGTTTCGCGGCGGTGGATTTTGACGCTAGTCTCCGTTTCGCGGCGGCGGATTTTGACGCCAGACTCCGTTTCGCGGCGGCGGATTTCGACACCAGACTCCGCGGCGGTGGATTTTGACGACATTCCTCTTTACTTCCTCCTGTCATACACGTCGGTCTTCTCTGACACATGTCGTTCCTCATTAGTTCTTCCTGTCATAAATGTCGCACCCATCTGACACAAGTCGTTCCTCTTTGGTTCCTCCTGTCATACACGTCGTTCCCCTCTGACACACGTCGTTTCTCGTTAGTTCTTCCTGTCATACATGTCGCACACATCTGACACACATCGTTCCTCGTTAGTACCTCCTTTCATACCCATCTGACACACGTCGTTCCTCTTTAGTTCCTCCTGTCGTACACGTCGTACCCCTCTGACATACGTCGTTCCTCGTTAGTTCCTCCTGTCATACACGTCGTACCCCCTCTAAACACACTCGTTCCTTTTTTGGTCCTCCTGCATACACGTCTTTCCCCCGTCTGACACACGTCGTTTCTCGTTAGTTCTTCCTGTCATACATGTCGCACCCATCTGACACACGTCGTTCCACTTTAGTTCCTCCTATCATACCCATCTGACACACGTCGTTCCTCTTTATTTCCTCCTGTCATACATGCCGTACGCATCTGACACACGACGTTCCTCTTTAGTTCCTCCTGTCATACATGTCGTTCCCCTCTGACACACGTCGTTCCTCGTTAGTTCGTCCTGTCATACAAGTCGAACCCATCTGACACACGACGTTCCTCTTTAGTTCCTCCTGTCGTTCACGTCTTACCCCTCTGACACACTTCGTTCCTCTTTAGTTCCTCCTGTCATACATGTCGTTCCCCTCTGACACACGTCGTTTCTCGTTCGTTCTTCCTGTCATATATGTCGCCCTTATCTGACACACGTCGTTCCTCTTTAGTTTCCTCCTGCCATACACGTCGTTCCCCTCTGACAAAACGTCGTTCCTCTTTATTCCTCCTGTCATACACGTCGTACCCCTCGACACACGTTGTTCCTCTTTAGTTCCTCCTTTCATACACGTCGTTCCCCTCTACACCGTCGTTCTCTTTAATCTCCTGTCATACATGCCCGTACCCATCTGACAAAAACTCGTCCTCTTTATTCCTCCTGTCGTACACGCCCGTACCCATCTGCACAACGTCGTTCCTCTTTAGTTCCTCCTGTCGTACACGTCCCGTACCCCTCGACACATGTCGTTCCTCTTTAGTTCCTCCTGTCATACATTCGTTCCCCCTTGATACACGTCGTTCCTCTTTAGGCCCTCCTGTCAAACATGTCGTACCCATCTGACACACATCGTTCCTCTTTAGTACCTCCGGTTCTACACGTCGTTCCCCTCGGGACACACGTCTTTCCCTTTAGTTCCTCCTGTCATACATGCCCTTTCCCCTCTGACATACGTCATTCCTCTTTTTCCTTCTGTCGTCCCACATCGTTCATGGGATATGTAGACGTTGGCCACATGTGGGTACCTGTGAGCAGGGATGCAGACATATACTGTGGCGTTCCTTCCCGCATATCCATAGGAAATAGAGTAAGGGGATGTGCACACAGAGTCTTGGGGTCCGTATTTGGTCCGGAAAAGCGCATCCAAAAACATAGCCTTTTCGGATGCAAAACCGCAGCTAAGTGTTTGGGATGCATTTTGGCTGCAGCAGAATCACACCCCATAGTTTATTATAGGGCTCCTGCTGCATCTTTCGGACAAAAAATTGAACTGACAATTCCTGGAACAGATGCGAAAGACGCAGTGAGACGCCGCCAATCACTCGTGTGAAAGTTGATGCGTGTTTCTAATAAATAGCAATGTAAAAAACACATTGCTTTTTTTATTCGATACATGTTGGGTCTGTTTGGGACTGACAGACAGATCCAAAAAAGTATTGAAAAAGCGTATGTTACACAGAGTCAAAGACCGCCATGTGAAACAGACCCTAAATGTAAATCAACAATTTCACTCTGGTTATTCTTTTTCAGCTATGGATACAAAGCAACTCCGTATGGTGTCCTCAGTCACCAACAAAATGGTGATTCAATCCACCTCCCCCTCCTTAATGCACACAGGGGATGGGAGGCTTGTGAGGTCACCCCCCAGACCAGCCCACATTCACAGCAGTGCTGTAAAAACATGGTCCCTTTGTACATGGACCAACATGTTTTTATCTTGGATGTGCTCCCTCTGGGGCTAAGAGGGGAAACCTTGAAAACTATTATGCATTTTTTAATATTTACCACAATTTGAATGAAAGAAAAAAATATGCTAAAAATGTAGACAAAAATGAACACACAACATTTCATCAATAAAAAGATTAAAAAAATTTGATGACAGATTCCCTTTAAACGTCAAATCTGTTTTCCTTTTCTAATTGTTACCAAGTGGCCAAATATGTGAAATCCATCCCCTACAATTTATTCTAGAACTTTTTCATGACCTTACTTGCCTACATACCTAACCTCATAGGCTAGAATTAGTTTTGGGGATATCTTTCAAATGATTTTTGATTGTTAACTTTTACACTTTGAAGCATTGCCTCAACTGAGTAAGGAATTTCCAAACAGGAGGACAGGTATGCAAACTGTCTAGGTGTAAATCTTTCTTTGCTGGTCATGGCAACCAATTTGAGCATACAGCACACAATCAGAGCTCCCCTATCATTTTTAAAGAGCAGTATATAAAATGAAAGGGGAGCAATGATTGGTTGTTATGGCCAACAAAGAAAGTCTTACACTTAGATAATTCTCATGCCTTTGACCCTTTAATACCTGAAATCCGTTTTTTTTAATGCAAATAGTGGTTTTGCAAGCTATCTCACACATGTTGCTGGACATCATGCTGTAATGAGTATTCTATTCTCACATTTTAAAAGTTTATTTTCTCAACCTTGTTGTGCTTTTTGATTCTTTTCCATGGCCACAACACCATTCAAAAGCAAGTGCTGTCCAGCCTCAGTCACCTGTTATGCAGGAATCCCGAGAGACCTGCAGTGTGGAGGAACATGCCGATATTTCCTCACCACCATAGGATGAATGTTGGTCAACATTGGGGTTGCAGGTGTCTCAAAGGCTGGATGTATACATGGCCAGAAGTGAGGCCTCCTAAAGGTCTATATTGGCCAAGAAGGATCTGATCGATGGCATCCTTCAGCAAGTGGTTCAAGAGCTTAGAACAAATTACCGGGGGCACGAACCCGTTTAAAAAACAGCATTTCCACGCACAAGCCTCAGGTGCGTAAACTTGTCCAGCTTAAAAATGCAAGGACTTGGTTTGGTTTTCATACAATGTTTGTTTTAGTATGACACGCACAGACTGCCGCCGCCTTAGAATCCCCTTCACATAAAATTTCCCGGGGCACTTGGGAGGGAAAAACGACCAAAAAAACTGAAGCGGAATGTTTGCCTATAAATCATGCCCAGAAAAGCTAAAAAAACAAGCTGAAGCCGGGTGGAAAACATTATGACAGATGTGGGGGTGACGGTGCTAGCCACACCCAAAAAGGGGTCAGACAGTGGCAAAATGACTTTTCTGGAGGGGGAAAAAAACAGAATAGTCACAGAGTGGCACAATGCACAGTGTGGGGGACACGGCACAGAAGAGGGGTCAGACATGGCCAATAACAAGTGGAAGTCCGGCACACCAAACAGCAGCGCATGAGGAAGACATGGGACAATGACACATGTGAAAGGTCACAGCGCACCACAGCAGCAGCATGAGGTAAAACATGGACAATGAACACAGTGTGGGAGGTCACGGCAGCACCACAGGCAGCTCATAGGTCAACAGTGACACAATGACACAGTGTTAGGTCAAGGGCACACACATGAGTGGGCAGTGGCAAAAATGCATTCTGGTGGAAAAAAACGGAGAGGCCAAAGTGGGACAAGACACATGGGGGGGGCACGGCAGCAGCCACACAGCAGCATAAAACAGGCAGGGCACAAGGAAATTCGGAGTGGCAAAAACGGAGTGGCCACAGATGGGACAATGACACATGTGGGGGTCACAGCAGCACCACGCAGCACATGAGTCAGGCGTCACAATGACTTTTCTAGGGGCAAAAACAAGTAGGCCACAGAGTGGGACAATACACAGGTAGGGTAAAGGCAGCAGCCCAGCAGCACATGAGGCGGAAGTGCACAATGCATTCTGGAGGGGCAAAAACGGGAGTAGCCACGAGTGGGAAAATCACAGTTTTAGGTCAGGCAAAAAGCCACACAGCAGAAATGGGGTCCAACAGGGGCAAAAGCACAGTGTGGGTCACGGCAGCAGCCCCAACAGCAGCAGAGGTCAGACATGGCACAATGACACAGGGTGGGGGTCACGCAGCACCACACACAGCATGGGGCGGGCAGGGGCACAATGACATTCTGGAGATGGCAAAAACAGGATAAGCCCACAAGGGGACAATGACCAGTGTGTAGGTCCGGCACACCCACAGCAGCAGCAGGGGGTCAGACAGGGGGACAATGACACAGTATGGGTCACGGCAGCACCAAACACACTGAATCAGACAGTGACAATGACATTCGGGAGGTGGCAAAAACGGGAGTGGGCCCACAGAGGGGGAAAATGACACATGTGTAGGTCACACACAGCCACAGAAAGCAGCATGGGGGTCAACAGTGGCACAATGACACATTTGGGGGAGGTAACAGCACACCCAGCAGCAGCAGAGTCAACAGTGCACAATGACACAGGGGGAGGTCACGGCACACCACAGCGCAAAATAGGGCACGGGGGAAAATTTGACTTCGGGAGGTGGAAAAAACGGTGTAGCTCAATGGGACAATACACATGTTAGGTCAGGGCACAGCCACAGCACACAAGGTCAGACAGGGGCACAATGACATGGTGGGCAGGGCAGCCCACACAGCAGCATGAGTCAACAGTGGCACAATGCATTCGGAGGGGGCAAAAACGGAGAGGCCCAAGTGGGACAATACACAGTGTGGGGGTACGGCAGCAGCCACCAGCAGCATAGGTCAAAAAGGCAAAATGACATTCGGGAGGGGCAAAAACAGGAGAGGCCAAGATTGGAAAATGACACAGTGTGGAGGTCAGGGCGGCAGCCACAGCAGCAGCATGAGATCAGGCAGTGGCACAATGAAATTCTGGAGTGGCAAAAACGGGAGTAGGCCACAGAGTGGGACAATTACACATGTGGGGTCACGGCAGCAGCCACAGCAGCACATGAGGTCAGACATGGCACAATGACAGAGTGTGGAGGGGGTGCAATACCAGTCCCTGGAAAAAGAGGGTTTTGGTGGCAGAGGGAAAAACTGTCAGCAGATGTGTGGCATCAGGCGGGTGGCGGCATCAGAATAGTGGTTGAGGCAGGTAGTTTGAACCCAGACCATTTCTCACAGTTTTGGGTGAGGCCCCCATGGCTGATGTAGTCTAACGCCTAAGAAATTGGTGTGTGGAAATCCTTGCCGATCCACGCCTGATTCATCTTGACAAAGGTCAGTCTTTTCCACATTTCCCGTGGACAAGCGGGTTCTCCTTGGGTAACGATGGCCCCAGCCGCACTGAACACCCACTCAGGACAGCTTCTCCACTGCAAACTCGGCAAGTTGCGGCCACACATCCAGTTTGGCTGCCCAGTAGTCCAGCGGATCTTCTAACTGGGGTGTCAGAGTGCTGTCCAAGTAGGCCACCACATGTTGGTTCAGGGACTGCTTCAGGTCCTGCTGCTGCTGCTGGGGACTAGTGTTGAGCGATTTTTATCGACAAAGTTGAAATCGGCAAGGTTTTTATGGTGATCGAAATTTCCAGATCATGCGATAATTAAGGTTAAAATCTAACATCATCTATTAAATCGCGCCTTTTTCGGCGGTTCCTGTAATTTTGGGCGGCCAGCAAATGAGATTACAGAATAGAGCAGGGTGAGATGTGTTAAAGACGTCATGACTGGGATGTGTATGGTTTTCGATTGGAAAAATCACATGACCTCGTTTTACATAGAACACGTTTCCTGTTTCAGCCTCATGTCCTCAGCGTCTCATAGGGATAGGACCTGCGCTCTGCCTGTGGCCAAACAGCTCAGCGAAATTAGTCTATTTCTGCACAGAGAAACCTCTACTATTAGCTGTGATCCTTCCAATTTAGTTAGATTAAGATTTGAAGATTTTTAAAGGGAGTTAGCTAGAGAATTTTAAAGCAGCATCTACCGCTGTAAATTCACCGGCGGTGGGAGCAGGGAGGGGGACCGCGGGCCCAACACAGACAAGCCTATCTATAAAGAACACTGGATAAAGTTCACCAAGACTTAGTGTAGACATGGTAAATGGAATATCTTTATTATTAACATTTGCTATTGAAATATTTCCTGGATATTGGGCACCTGAACTTAAAATTGGGTAAACATCATTTCTAGTAACGCAGGTCCCTTTGTTAGCTGCAAAACTCCAGTTTTTTTATCAGTATACATTTCAGATAGGTGTTCAATTTTACCCATTAACACCTGTGACTGTTGATATAAACCACCTTGCACTAAATTAAAAATCCAGCAATCTTGAAGTCAGCACAGGTTGTTTGTTGCCAAAAATACCGTGTTTTCGTACGAAAACATCACAGTTACGTGTTTTTTTTTACTTTTGCGCACCCAGCACTGTTCATTGACGCAGCATCTTTG
>JAODAL010050265.1:0-27531 GCA_025379985.1 Phyllomedusa bahiana
TTTAAAAAGGGCTTTGAGAAAATTTTCCCACAATCAGTATTTTTTTCATAGTTATTTTGAAGTCAGGTGTGGCATCTTTTTTAGACACGGTAGGGTTGGCTTTTTAAACATTCTAGAGTGAGTTTTTTATATAAGCCAGAATCCAATACAATTATAGCACCCCCTTTGTCTGCTCTCTTGATCGTAATTTGGTGTTTATGTTGTAATGATTTAAGAGCTTTTCTTTCTTGTGCTGTAAGATTGTTATTACGATATATATTGGTTCTATCTGCTTTGTTTTTTAACTGTACTAAATCACTTTCTATTTGTTCCTGAAAGAGATCACATACAATAGGTCTTGACATTAGAGGGTAAAAAGAAGGATTAGGGACATAGAATTTTTTATTCTCAACATAGTCCTCTTTTATGGTTTCGGATTGAAAGTCCCGCATTTGTTCTACCAGTATTAAATGTGTTTTATATCTGTAGGTTAATTGTATATAGTAGTATTTCATGTACAAGTTTTTTATATGTTGGTGTTAAATGTATAGATTTAAATATATTTGTTACTACATTGGTAACTTGCAAGAGTTAATTCTGTGGGGGTATGCCTATATAAGGAATACCTCCACAGTATGAGCCATTAGCACTATGACTAACACTATCTAAAGTCGAACGCGTCGTGCAACTCTCTGCATGGTTTTTGTATAGCAACCTCCTTACCTTATACCATTATGTTTTTAATGGATTAAAAATAAATACTTGAGTTTAAAGAAATAAGCTGAAAGCCATCAGAATTTGGTTACCGACAGCGAGCTGGAGTATACCATTTTCGAAAACTGTTTCTTTGCCTTCCCAAGTTGAAGTTGCCTGGGAGTCTCTGTGCTACGCTCAAACAAGGTACAGAAAGACTTTTATCTATTGTTAAGCCGACTAAACATTTCTTGCATGATCTGTACGTTTTTCACAACTTCTATGTCGAGCTCCAATAATAATTAACCTTCTGAGTTTATGACTACATATCAAAATAGTCTATACTAAGTACCGATATATAACTTACTAAATATGACCAACGATCCAGACAATGATCGCGTCCAGATGGCAGCTAATCTATTTGGAATGGGAGAAGGTTGCGTAAATACAGACACACATACTGAAATGAAAAGCCTGTTTCGAAAGCTGGAAAATCTTAAAAACAAAGAAACACGCATATGGTGGGACAAAACTACCTTATCCTCATATATAGCTAAAAAAATGATACCTCGAGGCCTAAGACTGCGAAAACAAGTTACATCACAATATACAGAGGACTTTACTATACAATGGAATGATATTTTATCCAATTGTTCATTCAAACTAATGGAACGAAAAATACAAACACGAACACGAAAAACCAAACTGGATGATATAAAACAAGAAATTTCAACATTAGAAACCTCTAATAAAGCATTTGAGGATCAACAACTATACAAAGACATGTGCGATAAAATGTTAAACAACAATAAAAAACTAGAACAGCAAGTAATGAACACTAAGAAACACAAATTTGACAGAGACTTAAGAGACTATGAAACGGGTAACATCTATACGTGGAAAAGAGAATTTAAAAACATCAAACCTATCTTAAAGAAAAAATCTAATACTAATACTGCAAGCAATAGAAGACATATCAGTTTTTCAGATGTGGATACATCTTCAGACCAATCATTTAAATCAACAGTAGAAGAACTCACACAAAATATGTCGGAGACGCCAAAATCCGAAACCATAAAAGAGGACTATGTTGAGAATAAAAAATTCTATGTCCCTAATCCTTCTTTTTACCCTCTAATGTCAAGACCTATTGTATGTGATCTTTTTCAGGAACAAATAGAAAGTGATTTATTTCAGTTAAAAAACAAAGCAATAGAACCAAATCTATCGTAATAACAATCTTACAGCACAAGAAAGAAAAGCTCTTAAATCATTACAACATAAACACCAAATTACGATCAAGAGAGCAGACAAAAGGGGTGCTATAATTGTATTGGACTCTGGCTTATACAAAAAACTCACTCTAGAGATGTTAAATGACCAAACCACTTACCGTTTACTAAACAAAGATCCCACACCTGACTTCAAAATAACTATGAAAAAAATACTTGATTGTGGAATTAATCTCAAAGCCATTTCAGAAAAATTAGCTGAGAGTCTCAATAATGATTTTCCCATTATACCAATAGTGCATACAGCACCAAAAATACATAAAAATACATTTCCACCACCGCTGAGACCTATAGTTGCAGGAAAAGGATCCTTAACTGAACAACTAGGAGAATGGGTTGATGCCCATCTACAGCCATTGATTCCAGCCAACCATGGATATTTAAAAGATACATGGACACCTATATGCATCTTGGAAAATCAAATTTGGAATCCAAATTCTATATGGCTATCATGTGACATAGAAAGTCTTTATTCATCTATGCTTCACGATATGTTACTTCATGCTTTAAAGATTTTTCTTGATAAATATAGCGATTACGCAGATCCAATAAAAGAGTTTCTAATCATTTCTACACAATTTCTTCTACAACATAATTATTTTATGTTTGATGGGACTTTATTTGCAAACCAAGGGAGCATCTATGGGGGCCAAATTTTCCCCCCTCCCTAGCAAATATTTATATGTGCATCTGGGAAGCCCAATATTTGTTTTCAGAAAATAACCCCTTTTCCTCCGATATCAGATGGTATGGGCGCTTTATTGACGACCTACTCCTGATATGGGAAAGTCCATCAAGTAACATCACTGATTTCATTCATTATATTAACAAAAACCCTATGAATGTACACTTCACTTTTAAATACCATTCTGAAAAAATTGATTTTCTTGATATTACACTTGCAGTATCGGAGAATCAAACTGTTATGGTTGTGCCATACAGAAAATCTACAGCACAAAATTCACTTCTCCTAGCCACCTCCTGTCACCCCCTGCATGTGATTGATAACATACCAGTAGGAGAATATATTAGGACAAAAAGTAATACTACTTCCAAAGCTGAATACACAAATCAAGAAAAACTAGTAACAGCACGATTAAAAGAAAGAGGCTACAATGATAATGTATTAAACATAGCTAAAACCAAAGCCAAAAAAATTAAACGAGAAGATTTACTGGTGCAGAGAAACAAAGAACCAACTATCTCTAATAAAAAACAGAACATTACGTTTTCCACACAATACTCACCACAATACTCTAAGATAATTAAGATTGTCAAAAAACATTTGCCTATTCTCTATAGACATAACAACTTGTCAACAATATTAAATGAAGGCATACATTTTGTACCCAAAAAAGGCCCTACGATAGGATCAATAACCTCTCCAAGTCTCTTTTTATCCACCAAAAATGACTCTGAAAAAAATTGGTTACATCCCCAAGGCAGTCATAGATGTGGACACAGTATATGTCTATGTTGCAAATATATACAAAATACAAATAATTTTGTTTCAGCCACTACAAAGAAAACATATCAAATATATCAGTATATAAACTGTAATGCTGAAAACGTAATATATTTAATAACATGCACAAAGTGTAACGTGCAGTATGTCGGATGTACAAGTTCACACCTAAAAATCCGCATAAGACGCCACTTATCAGACTCTCATAAACCAGAATGGAAACCAGGAATGTCAGCTGTTGCAAAGCACTTTATTGAAGTACACAATAGTGAAACTACCTATATGAAAACTATAGGCATTGAAAAAGTGATACAGTCTATCAGAGGAGGTAATTTAAAACACAAATTATTAGCTAGAGAGGCTTAATGAATTTTTACACTAGGTACCCGCCAACCAGCTGGCTTAAATGTATGTCACGATTTGTTCTACCAGTATTACATGTCTTTTATATCTGTAGGTTAATTGTATATAGCAGTATTTCATGTACAAGTTTTTTATATGTTGGTGTTAAATGTATAGATTTAAATATATTTGTTACTACAGTGGTAACTTGCAAGAGTTAATTCTGCGGGGGTACGCCTATATAAGGAATACCTCCACAGTATGAGCCATGAGCACTATGACTAAGACTATCTTAAGTCGAAACGCGTCGTGCAACTCTCTGCACTGGTATTGTATCGCAACCTCCTTATCTTATACCATTATGTTTTTAATGGATTAATAATAAATACTTGATGTTTTAAGAAATAAGCTGAAAGCCATCAGAATTTTGTTACTGACAGCGAGCTGGAGTATACCATTTTCGACAACAGTCCGCTGAGATTGTTCCGCCAGCCATGATCAGCGGAAACACCGCTCCTCGTTTATCGCCGTTGAAAAGGTCCTGGACCTCTCAAGCCTGGGCCTTTTTCGATTAAGCCTCTGATTCACCCAGCGATGTCATGTGCCGCCGTTGCCGTAAACGCATCAGTAGAGGGAATAATCTTAGGTGTTTAACCATCACCAACATGTCGAGTCACATGCAGCGAATGCATGAGTTGAAATGGAGGGAACACTTGGTGAGAAAAGGCCACACCGATCCCGGGCTCCCAACCACTGTCACACCCTCTGTCTCCGCCTCCTCCTTTTCCGCCACTTTCAAGACCAAGCATTCCTCAGATGTCCATGTCTCTCAGCGTCATGAGCAAGGATCAGTCTCCGCTTCAGCCTCCACCATCACCTGAGAACCACCATCACCACCAGAGACCCATCCTACCCCTTCTCCTTCCACCAGTTTGACCTGCATGCCGTACAGCGGCCAGTCGAGCAGCCAGCCTTCTGTCTACCAGGTTTGGGAGCAGAAGAAACACTTTAACCCAAACCATCCCAAAGCCAAAAGCCTGAATGTCGGCATTGCCAGGCTTTTGGCCTTGGAAATGTTGCCTTTCTGTCTGGTGGACACAGATGGATTCAGCCACATCATGGCCGTTGCCTGCCCCCAATACCAGATGCCGAGCAGGCATTTCTTTTCAAGAAAAGCTGTCCCTGCCCTGGCCAACCACATGTCATCTAAAATCTCAAGCGCGTTGTTGTAACGGTCCCGGACATAGAAGTGGATCCACTGGACCACCGCAAGCGATGATGTAAGCCACGCCATGGAGCGGAGTCTAAGTAGGTCCGGTTTTCACCAGAGCCCACCGCAAAGCGGGATGGACTTGCTGCCGCGGGAGTCTACCTGACGTGACTTGCTTGCGGAGGCAGCCGAGGTGTGGCGTGGTACAAAATCATAAGACAGGCTCGTAGTCGGGGACAGGCAGAAGGTCAGGACAGGCGGCTATGGTTCGTGGTCGTGGACAGGCAGAAGGTCAGGGCAGGCGGCAGAGATTCGTGGTCAGGAGACGGAAGCAAATGGTACGGTACACGGTAGATCGGAACTAGACAACTTGGAATGCTTTTTCAATAGGCAAGGCACTAAAGATCCGGCATGGAGTTGGCGGAAGCGCCCAGGTAATATAGAGGCAGTGCCCGGCAATAAGCCAATTACCGGTGCACTGGCCATTTAAAGAGCATGGGGACACGCGTGCCGGGCAGCAGGAGGCTGCAGAGACACAGGAGTGCGGCCGGGTGAGTACTGGTGCGCAGGGGGACTAGTGCGCCCGTCGCCAGACACCCGGGCAGCGCCGGCACTCGTCCCAGTAGTGGAGGCAGGGGCAGAGCCACGACGGCGCCCGTAGCCCAAGTTGCGGGCTGCGGCGCCGTTCACAACAGAGCCCCCCCTCTTAGCCCTCCCATTCTTCCTGGCCTGGAGGAATTTCTGCACCAACTTACGGTCCAGGATGTTGTCCTCCGGCTCCCAAGATCTTTCTTCAGGACCAAACTCTTTCCAGTCGATAAGGAAATGCCGCTTTCCCCTGAAGGTCTTCATATCCAGGATTTCATTTACAGTGAAGATGTTGGCGAATTCCGCTTCGGAAGACGGAGGAGTGATCCACTGAGAAAAGCGGTTCAGGATCACAGGTTTCAACAAGGAGACATGGAAGGGGTTGGGAATACGCATTGTGGGTGGGAGCCGGAGTTTATAGGCAGCCGGGTTGATACGACTGAGTACTTCAAATGGTCCTACGTATTGGGGACCCAATTTGTACGAGGGGATCTTGAGCCGGATATATCTGGCCAGTAGCCAGACCTTGTCGCCAGGGGAGCGGCTTCGATTTTTGTCCGCTTGGACATTCATGCGTGCGGACGCATGCTGCAGAGACTGGCGCGTCTGTTTCCAAATGGACACCATATCTCGGTCAAAAGTCTCCTCTGCCAGCACCTCAGCCGGTGCAGATAATGGTAACGGAGGGCGGGGATGCTGGCCATACACGATGAAAAATGGAGAGGTACCAGTGGATTCTGACTCCAGGTAGTCCGTGTAGGCAGAAGATGTGGAGAAAAAATTGGCTGGCCAACTGGGGGGCAGATGGTAGCCCTGGCAACGGAATAAAGTGCGCCATCTTCGAAAAACGGTGCGCCCAGATGACCATGTTGCCCGAGGAGGGAGGCAGATCCGTGATGAAATCCTCGCCACATGAGACCAAGGGGCCCTAGGGATTGGCAGAGGCTGGAGCAAACCCGCGGGTTTGTGGCGAGGAGTCTTGTTACGAGCACAAGTAACGCAGGACTTCACGAATTCCTTGATGTCCCTCGCAAGCTCTGGCCACCAGTAAAACCGGGAGATTAGGAGGAACGATTTGCGTGCTCCTGGGTGACCGGCCACTAGAGAACAGTGTCCCCATTTCAAAATTCTCCTGTGGAGCACAAGACGGACGTAAGTCTTCCCTGGAGGCACCTTTCGAAGATCCACTGGAGCCGCAAAGATCAGGGGTTCGGGGGAAATTATATGCTGGGGTACGCCCTCCTCCCCCTACACATCGAAGACACAGGAGAGTGCATCGGCCCTGACGTTCTTCTCTACTGGCCGAAAATGTATCTGGAAGTCGAAGCACGAGGCCGAGGCCACTGCAAAACGGCCGACAACTTGGCAGGATCCATCTGTAACCCACGGTCCGAGATGACGTAACCAAGGACCATGAGGCTGGTCTTGTGGAAGAGACATTTCTCTAATTTAGCGTAGAGGTGGTTGGCACATAGCCGCTCCAACACCAGGCAGACATGGGAGCGATGAGTATCCAAATCAGCAGAAAACACCAGAATGTCGTCTAGGTAGACCACGACACACGTGTAGAGGAGATCCCGGAAGATATCATTTACAAATTCTTGGAAGACTGCTGGGGCATTGCATAGACCAAAGGGCATGACGAGGTACTCAAAGTGACCATCCCGTGTGTTAAAAGCAGTCTTCCACTCATCCCCCACACGAATGCGGATGAGGTTGTAGCCCCCTCGCAGGTCAAACTTGGAGAAAATCTTTGCTCCACGAAGCCGGTCAAACAGTTCAGTAATCAATGGAAAGAGATAGTGATTTTTCACAGTGATTTTATTAAGGCCCCGATAGTCAATACAGGGCCGTAGGGAGCCATCTTTCTTCTGCACAAAGAAAAAATCTGCCCCCACCGGGGAGGAGGATTTGCGTATAAAGCCCTTCTGAAGTTTTTCCCGAATGTAGGTCGACATGGCCTGGGTCTCCGGTACCGACAGCGGGTAAACCCTGCCTCTGGGAGGACTGGTTCCCGGCAGCAGATCAATTGGGCAGTCGTAGGGGCGATGAGGCGGAAGGGTCTCGGCCTGCTTCTCTGAGAAGACGTCCGCATAATCCCGGTATTCCGTGGGCAGACCTGGCAGAGGCCTGGAGGACGGCTTGGAAGGAATGGTGCGCACCGGGCGAGGTGCCACCAGGCAAAGGTTCCGGCAGTCAGGACCCCAGTGCACGACCTCGCCTGTCTTCCAATTAAGCGTAGGGGCATGGCGCTGCAGCCACGGAAGCCCCAACAGGATCGCTGAGGAAAACCGAGACAGCACGTAGAGGGAGATCTTCTCCTTGTGCAAGGCGCCCACGTGGAGGGTTACCGGCTTGGTCCTGTACTGAATGGCGTCTCCAAGGAGCTCCTCTGTGACCGAGGATATCACCAACGGCTTCTCCAGTCTAACCACTGGAATCTGATACCGGGATACAAGGGCGGTGTGGATAAAATTCCCGGCGGAACCTCAGTCCAGGAACGCAGCAGCCTGGAATACAAGTACCGAGTCAGACCTGATCTAAACCGGCATAGTCAGGCGCGGAGCGGAGGAGTTCTCACCTAGGGATGCCGCCACAACCTGGCCTAGGTGCGGGCGTTTCCCGGACGTTGGGGGTCAAGTGGACAGCTCCTCCGAACATGAACCGGACTGGCGCAGTACAGGCACAGCTTTTCTGCCCGCTGACGGGATAACTCTTGTTCAGAAATGTGAGCCTGATCCACCTGCATGGGTTCTTCCCCAGACGGTAAAGGAAGCGGCAGTGGAGGCCTCTGGAATACCGGAGCCAGGTGTGGTAGACGGCAGGGACACGCCAGGTCACGATCTTGGCGAAGCTCTTCTTGCCTCTCTGCGAAGCGCACGTCTATGCGAGTGGCCAGGTGGATTAATTCACTTAAAGAGGATGGCAAATCTCTTGCTGCAAGGGCGACCTTAACCGTGCTGGAAAGGCCCTTCTTAAAGGTGGCGCACAGGGCGGCGTCATTCCAGGACAGCTCTGATGGCAGGGTGCGAAACTGTATTGCGTAATCTCCGACCGAAGTTTCGCCCTGGCGCAGGTTCAAGAGTGCCGTCTCCGCAGATGATGCCCGTGCTGGCTCCTCGAAGACACTACGGAATTCAGAGAGGAAGGCATGCAGGTCCGCAGTCACCGGATCACTCCTGTCCCATAGGGGTGTAGCCCAAGCCAGGGCCTTCCCGGACAACAGGCTGACCACAAACGCCACCTTGGAACGTTCAGACAGGAATTGGTCCCCCATTAACTCGATGAGCATGGTGCACTGGGTGAAGAATCCCCTGCAGAGCTTGGGGTCGCCGTCAAATTTGGCAGGCAGTGACAAACGAAGCTTGAGTACCAACGGAGTCAGTGGCGTCGCCGGAGCGGAGGCGGCCACGGGATGAGGTGAAGGTTGCTGCTGGGTAGTAACGAGCTGCTGCATCATGGTGGTCACCTGATCCAGCTGTTGCGCCTGCTGGGCCAGTTGTTGAGACTGCTGGGCCACCACGCGAGAGAGGTCCGCCACACTGGGCAGCGGTATCTTGGCGGGATCCATGGCCGGATCTTACTGTAACGGTCCCGGACATAGAAGTGGATCCACTGGACCACCGCAAGTGATGGTGTAAGCCACGCCAGGGAGCGGAGTCTAAGTTGGTCGAGGTTTTCACCAGAGCCCGCCGCAAAGCGGGATGGACTTGCTGTGGCAGGAGTCTACCAGGTCACTACCCCTGACGTGACTTGCTTGCGGAAGCAGCCGAGGTGTTGCGTGGTACAAAATCTTAAGACAGGCTCATATTTGGGGACAGGCAGAAGGTCAGGACAGGCGGATATGGTTCGTGGTCGTGGACAGGCAGATGGTCAGGGCAGGCGGCAAAGATTCGTGGTCAGGAGACGGTAGCAAATGGTACGGTACACGGAAGATCAGAACTAGACAACTGGGAACGCTTTCTCAATAGGCAAGGCACTAAAGATCCGGCAGGGAGTGGGCGGAAGCGCCCAGGTAATATAGAGGTAGTGCCCGGCTATTAGCCAATTACCGATGCACTGGCCCTTTAAATTTCACAGAGTCGGCGCGTGCGCACCCTAGAGCACGGGGACACGTGCAGCAGGCAGCAGGAGGCAGCAGAGACACAGGAGCGTGGCCGGGTGAGTACTGGCGCGCAGGGGGGCGAGTGTGCCCGTCGCCCGACACCCGAGCAGCGGCGGCACTCATCCCGGTAGCGGAGGCACGGGCAGAGCCACGACGGCGCCAGCAGCCCGAGTTGCGGGCTGCGGCGCAGTTCGCAACAGTTGTCTGCATCTGTGTCCGGCAAAGTCCATCTGACCACCGATACATGGACTAGTAAGCACGGCCAAGGCCGCTATATCTCTGTGACAGCTCACTGGGTGAGCTGGGTGGATGTCTCTGGTGGTGACGGTGGCTTTCAGGCTCGGCGCACGCTCTTCAAAACTGTATGGATGTTGCTGTTTTCTTTCCCCCAAGGTCCACTGCTAGCATCACGTGCTCAGAGAAACCAGGCCGTGTTGAAATTAATCTGTCTTGGAGGCTGTCAACACATAGGTCAGAAGGTGTGGACGGCTCATCGCAACGAGACCGAGCGCTGGCTGGGTGACAAGAACCTTGTGCCAGGCAAGGTGGTGTGCGATAACGGTCGAAATCTCCTGGCCGCCCTTAAGATCGGTAGGCTGGAGCACATCCCTTGCCTGGCACACGTCATGAACCTCGTCGTCCAGAAATTTCTAAAGCGCTACCCGGGTCTGGACTGCCTGCTGAGGAAGGCTCGAGGTCTGAGCTCACACTTCCACCGTTCGCACCCTGCTTCGTCCCGGCTGGCTGCGTTACAGTGTCAGCTCGGCCTCCCCGTCAACCGTCTCATTGTTGACGTGGCAACACGCTGGAATTCCACCCTCCACATGCTCCAGCGATTGTGGTAGCAGCGCAATGCCATTACACAGTACAAAGTGACACATGGCCTGACAAGCAGCGGTGCGGACCTCGGGGTGTTGAGCCACCGAGAGTGGAGGCAGGTGAAAGAACTCTGCACCATCCTTGCGAGTTTTGAAGAAGCCACCAAAATGGTCAGTGCAGACAGTGCTCTTGTCAGCATGAGCATTGTGGTGATCTTATTTCTGGAACAAGTGTTGGAGACTCTGAAACAGCAGGTCCCACCAGCGACGGAGGAGGAGATGAACACAGATGTGGACACATAGCCTTTCTCTCCGTCGAATCCAGAAGGCCCGACAGTTTCACAACTTTATCGGTCTTCATTAGGCGGTTGTTCAGGGTCCAGGGCTGGTGCAAGGCAGCGCCTCAGCTCTCAGGGTGCATCATCTGAGGCAAGTCAGGGCTGTGTTGAAGCTGAGGAGGAGGAAGCGGAGGAAGAGGATGAGGTATTCCTGGTCATCAACGTTACCGATGTCCCTGCCTTGGAAAGAGGTTGGCACAGATTCGAGGTGGAGGAGAAAGATGAGGAAGATCAGTTTGTGCCCCTCAACCCAGAGGCTTTGGAAATCAAGGCTCCATCTCTCACATGAGTGCTGGATGCTCCATTTCCTCCAACATGATCCTCGCATTAAGGCCTTCAAACTGAACAACAGTTACTGGGTGGCCACCATCCTCGATCCCCGGAACAAAGTAAAACTCAGCACTTTCCTTCCACCCACCCAAATAGAGAGTAAAATGCAGGAATTGGAGACCGTGCTGATAAACTGGAGACATCTGTTGCGTCTGCTTCATGTTCTTCAAATGTCACGGTGGAACAATGTCAGCAACGTGACAGCAGTAGAGTGCCAAGTAGCAGCAGCAGGCAAGGTGGCAGAAGCCTAATGGGTGACCTCTGGCAATTAAGGATGAGTGATATTACCGCCAAAAGTTGAAATCGGCACGGTTTCTAGGCTTATCGGAAATTTCCAATCACGCGAAACTTTAGGTGGCAATCTGACAGATAATCTATTACTATCGCACCATTTTCAGTGTTTCCTGTCATTTTGGCAGCCAGCCAGCCAATCAGCTCCGAGGATAGAGGGGGGTGAGGAGGATGTACAACGTCACCACTTTGCGGTGTATGGATCTCGTTGGCTGCAAAAATCACGTGACCTCATTCTATCTATGCAACTGCATTTCCTGTTTGAGCTCACCTCCTGTCTCTTTCTCCCTCCTTGTAGATTGTAAGCCCTCGCGGGTAGGGTCCTCTCTCCCTCTGTTGTGCCAATTGTCATTTTCACTTATCACTGTACTCGTTATATAATGTTATGTTAATGTTATGACTTATGTAGTGTATGTAACCCCCTTGGATGTACAGCGCCCTGGAATCAATGGCGCTTTAAAATATATAATAATAATAATAATAATAATAATAATAATAATAATAATTATTCTCTGTCTATGCCACTTCACAGCAGGACGTGTCTGTCTGCGTTTAAACCAATAGCTGTTCTAACAGCTCTGATAGTCTCTTCTAATACACGAAACCATCCACCTACCTACAGCTTAGAATAGAGTTAGATTAGAGAATTTCACGTCTTACTTAGAGAAAGTTTTAAGGATATCTACTGGTGTGTGTAGCCACTGGGCTGCGGGGGAGGGGGGGTAGGGGGAGCGGCAGCAGGAGAGGCATTTGAAAGGGAGATATTTTAGCAGCTCAGTGTGTTCTGTGATCTTCAATTGAAAAAGCATTGTTTTTTACCACTTTTTTGGCCAGCAGACCTCTGATAGGAGTTGAAATTGTCCCTGTTTTTTCAGTTTTATTGCAATCACTGCGTGTCAGTGTTCCCAAAAACCGGCATAACTTATCCCTATAACTTTTAAATAGTTTTATTGCAGTTCGTGCGTCTGTTTGGCGCAGAGAGCTCAGTTGTACGCAAATTGTATTATACATATTTGATAGCAAATTACGCCTGTTGTCAGTGGTGCGAAGGCCGCCATATTAATCCATATAACATTTAAATACTCTTATTGCAGTCTGTGCGTCTGTTTGCAGCAAAGAGCTCAGTTGTACGCAAATTGTGTTATATATATTTCCTAGTAAATTGCGCCTGTAGTCAGTGGTGCAAAGGCCGCCATATTAATCCATATAACTTTTTAATACTTCTATTTCACTCAGTGTGTCTCAGTTTGGCGCTAATCATGCATTTGTACGATAGTTTGTTGAAAACTATCAATTGCTAGTCCTACAGGGCAGTTGTAAATCTCAGGGACTGAAGGAAGAACACTGTTGATTTTGTGTTACTGTTCTTCCACCCGACCGCATGTCACAGGTATTCGATAGAAACAATGCGGTTTCTCATCCTAGTTGGCTGTTGGAAATTAGAGGGATTTAAGAATAGCTGTGATTTGCCGTCTTTCAATAAGAGACTGTCAAAACTCTTCCATACCTTTTAATTTTTTATCTGTCTGAACATGGAGCTAACTGCAGGTAGTAAGTGAGCAAAGAGGGGTGTAGGACATGGAGGTAGAGGTAAAAGAGAAGGTGCTCCTTTCAGTGCTGGCGACAACACGCAAGCCAGCAGATCGTCGGTTGCAGGACCGTCAGGCGTGTCATCGCTGGGTCGGTGCCCTGTAAATCTCAGTAATTAACAGCGTCACCAATCTGTTCTTCAGTGGTTAATGCAATCTGCATCCAGCAGTCTTACCTCCTCGTCCTCCCAGTCACAGCCACAAATGTCGTCATCATCATCGTCAACATCCGTCCACCATGAAGCAAAGGTAGCCCAAATGACAACTCATGTACCCACCACTGTGGATAATCCATTGTCTGAAGACCTATTTGATGACAAAATGCGGTTGGGGTCAGAAGGCATTTCAAAAGATCAAGAGGCCAAAGAGGATGATTTTTTCTGCTCTGACGCCCAATCGCTGATGCCATTAGAGCAGGAGAAGGAAGCCGGTCAATCGGCAAAAATCCCGGGCGGTCGTCAATGCCTTGCAGTGCTGTTGCTTGTTAGCCGCCAGCTCAGGATGTAGAGTGTCAGAACGAGGAAGTCACCTGTGTTGATGATGGTGATGATGACATTGCAGATCCATCGTGGTCTTTTCCGCATAGTTTGCTTGCGAGCGCTACATCAGTGGACGAGGAGGAAGACGATGGGGTAGTGTCAGTACGGGTCCCGCCTCAAAAAGGGAGAGGGCGGTCGCACAAGTCCGTTGGAATTATTCCACCAGCCACGGTCAGCTGAAACACCGCTCCTCGCTTATCGCCGTCGAAAAGGTCCAGGACCTCTCAAGCCTAGGCCTTTTTCGATCAAGCCTCTGATTCACCCAGCGATGCCATATGCCGCCTTTGCCATAAACGCATCAGTAGAGGGAAGAATCTTAGGTGTTTAACCACCACCAACATGTCTATTTACATGCAGCGAATGTGGCGAGAAAAGGTCACACTGGTCCTGAGTTTCCAACCACTGTCACACCCTCTGTCTCCACCTCCTCCTCCGCCACTTCCAAGACCAAGCATTCCTCAGCTGCCCATGTCTCTCAGCATCATGAGCAAGGATCAGCCTCCGCTTCAGCCTCCACCGTCGCCCGAGAACCACCACCACCGCCAGAGACACAGCTTACCCCTTCTCCATCCACCAGTTTGACCTGCACGCCGTACAGCGGCCAGTCTAGCAGCCAGCCTTCTGTCTTCCAGGTTTGGGAGCAGAAGAAACACTTTAACCCAAACCATCCCAAGGCCAAAAGCCTGGCAATGCCGACATTCAGGCTTTTGGCTTTGGGATGGTTTGGGTTAAAGTGTTTCTTCTGCTCCCAAACCTGGAAGACAGAAGGCTGAATGTCGGCATTGCCAGGCTTTTGGCCTTGGAAATGTTGCCTTTCCGTCTGGTGGACACAGATGGGTTCCGCCACGTCATGGCCCTCGCCTGCCCCCAATACCAGATGCCGAGCAGGCATTTCTTTTCTGTGGGTCATGCAGATTTAAGGGTCATGCTGCGGTCCAGGACAGGGATAGTCAATGTCCAGTTCAACCTAAAATGGTGGTTCAAAGATCCTTTTTTTCCCGGGACTTTTTAATCTGTGGGTCAAACCCGGTTTTTAAAGGGTCATGCTGCGGTCCAGGACAGGGTTAGTCAATGTCCAGGTCAACTAAAATGGTGGTTCAAAGACTCCTTTTTCCGGCACTTTTTAATCTGTGGTTCAGACAGGTTTAAGGGTCATGCTGCGTTCCAGGACAGGGTTAGTCAATGTTTCCCGTTCAACTAAATGATGGTTTCAAATAGTACTGCCTTCTGGCACTTTTTAATTTGTGGGTCATGCAGGTTCCTGTGGTACAGGACAGGGATAGTGAATAGTCTGTGACTTTTTTTCTGTGACTCTTGTTGCCTAATTGTCTTGCCTAAGATGTAGCATGTATCCAGTTTACTGTTGTGAATGTTATTCCAGCTTTCTCCACCCCTGTTTGGGTGTAAGAATGAAGCTGTTGTTCCTCTCCCATAAACTTTAATGGTCATCGGCGATAATCTGTTATCGACTTTTGACAATTGGCATGATAATTGCCGATATCAACTATTGACTCAATAACGATAGTTGACACAATCGCTCATCACTAGTTAAAAGTCATTACATGATTCAAAATTGGAATCCATTTAGCACTCGAGGCCCAAAACTAGGCTTTTTTCCTTGTGGGAAATGCGTGGCCTGTTGCAATATGGTTAGGACCGATGTTTTTGGGGCATCTGATGGCATCCGTGAATTTCAGATTAGGCATTATATCACTTGCCATACTAAGAATGTGATATACATGGCAAGCTATCCATGCCCCAAAATATACATCGGTGTAACCACACGAGAATTAAAAATCAGAGTGCGGGAACACATGCGTGATATAGCGGCAGCACATGATAAGTAAGATGTTTCTTAATTGAAACCAATAGCGAGACATTTTTTGAAGTTCCATGACTGTAATTGTAAAATGTTGAACGTACGGGGAATAGACTTATTCCATCTAGGTATTAGAGATGGTGATTAGTGATGAGCGTTCGTTGACTATGCTGGGTCGTGTGATATCGGAATTTCAAGACGTTTTCCCGTGTCGATATAGTTATCGCCGCACCTTTTAAAGTCTAGGGAGGGGAAAACACCTTTTTTTCTTACCCCCAAACGGGGGCGGGAGAACGGAAAATTAACATCCACAACAGTCAAAGGATACGTGCTCACCCTTGGCAAAACATTTAGGTTTAAAAAAATCCAAAAAAAAAGTCACACACCATTCACTTTCCCTGTCTTTACCCAGCCTGACCCTTAAACCTGCATCACCCACAAATTAAAAAGTCCCAAAAGGCAGTTTTTGATTTAAAACCTCATTTTTGAACGGAATTAAATTTCCCCTGTCCTGGAACGCACATGACCCCAAAAATGCATGCCCCAGTTTTAAAATAGTGCGGAAAAAAGTAGTTTTTCAACCACATTTTAGTTTTACTGGCATTGCTATCCTGTCCTGTCCCGCGTATGCCCATTAAACTGTCTGACTCCCAGATTAAAAAGTTTGCGGAAAAAGGGTTTTGAACCCCATTTTGTTGAATGGAATTGCTATCCCTGTCCTGGGCCACAGCAGGCCCCAAACCTGCTGACCCCGATTTAAATCCCGGAAAAAGGGTTTTAAACCCCTTTTATTTTCACTGGACTTTGACTATACTGCGGGGCCCACAGCTGGCCCAAACCTGCATGCCCCCCAGTTTAAAAAAGTCCCGGAAAAAGGAGTCTTTCAACACCATTTTATTTCACTGGAATTGATTATACCTGCCTGTAACAGCATGCCCAAAACCCTGTCTGACCACAGATCACAAGTGGCACTTGCTATTTTGTACAGTGATGTCATTTAGTTTTTTTTGGTAACTGACATTTGTTTACAAAATTTTTTGGGGAAGTTTTTTTAAGTTTTACTTTATTATCTTTTGCTTTTTTTTAAAGTGTGATAACATAAAACATAAACCCCCCCGAAATTTTTTAAAAGGGTTTTTTTACACGTGTAGATGTGTTAATTCGTCCCCACCCCCCAAAAATAATAAAAAATGCCCAAATCATCCCAAAACATTCTTAGTTGAAAAGAATTTGCCCTCGGGCTTCTGAGAGTGATTCGCCAATCAATTCAATGATTTCTTTTTCCCTCCAAATCTTTTCGTGATTAGGGACAGCCCCTGGAGATCAAATGTGCGCCCCATAGGATCCAGCCCAGTAAATTTTTTAAGCCTCAATTGTGAAATTTTTGTGCCCAACCTGGAGCCTTTTTGCCATACTTACCCAAGAAATCACCTTTTTCAAAATCGATTTTTTGAGAAATTTGAAGCTCCCCTGTTTCCCCCCTAACGGTGTGAGAGCCAGTGCTGCCGTCAGCCCATCTGTTAACAGGAGGTCCAGTCCCGGGGCCCGATTTACGTGGGGGCGGTGGACCCCAGGCAAGATCTGATTTTTTTAACACGCAGGTTCAGCTGCCGGGGGCGGAGTTACGTGGGTGCGGTGAGAGCCGGCGGTCGTTTTTTAACATCGGGTTAGTCCCGGGCCCAGATTTTAAGGGGGTGGGTTTGAGACCCCGGCTGGCGTCCGTATCTATTAACAGGGTAAAATCCCTTTTATGAGCAGAACAAAAACAGTTGTGCTGAAGCAGAGCAAAAAGCGGGTGAGAGGTAAGTTCCCCTTCCTCAGTAAACGTCAAGATGGGTAGGTTTCCCCCTCCATTTGGTAGGACAATTGAGCTTCACTTGGAAAAATGTGGGGTTTGCTTTCCTGTTCCACCCGGGGTGCCCTTTTTTTGGGGCTTTTTTTCTGTTTTACTCAACGTGGGGGAGGAAATGGTTCTGTTCTTTGTTCCTGTCCGTGCCCCTTTACTCCTTTCCCTCTGAATAACCTAATTGGTCAATTTTTCCTGTACCCCCCCTTGTACAAATTCAAAGGAATATTGTACGCTATTTTTTCATGAAGTTTTTTTTTATTTTAAATTCTAAAAACACATTTTAAAATAGGATGGAACCCCACCACGTCTTTGTTTCTCTTTTTTTTTATTGTTTTAAAATGGGTTGTCTTACGGGGATTGCTAGCTCTGTTAAAGATCTTGCAAAACAAGTCATTTGAATATGTGTCCATTAACGGGGTTCCTACCTTTTGTTTCTGACAGCACCATCACCTTGACCCAAATTTTGACAATTGGGAAAGAACATGTCTGTTAAAAAATTTTTTTTACAAAGGCCTGTAGTTAGCTGCATTTCACAGCAAAATGCCCCAAAAATTCAAAACATGCCCCATGAGCCATCTTGAAAATTTGTAAAGAACAAATGTCGTTAGAACCCATTTTTTCAAAGGATTTAGTCTAGCTGCATTTAACGGGCAAAACCCCCCAAAAATTCAAAACAGACCATGACCCATTTTGACATTGTAAAGAAAAAGTTGTTAAAAAACGCATTTTTTTTATAATAGGACCCGTGTATTTCTGCATTTCACAGCAACGACCCCAAAAAAAATTTTAAAAATGATTTCAACCCCTGTAAAAAATTGTGAGGGAAAATGCCCTTAAAAGCCTATTTCTGTTCCAAAGGACATGATTATAGTGTTCTCACAGCCCATGACCACAAAAAATTTTAAAAATCTTCTCGCCCTTTAAAAATTGTGAGAGAGAAATGTCACTTAAAAGCCAATTTTGTTCCAAAAAGGGCCATGATTATAGCTGTATTCACAAACACCCTGACCCAAAACTTGACAATGCGAAAAATTTTTAAAGATGAAATGAGTAAAATGGAATAGGTTTTGTCATGAAACCTTGCTGTCTTTTCAGTTCCTCACCGCAAACCAGCAAAAAGAACTGTTGGGAATGAGAATAAAAATTGCAGGAAGAAATTTTCATTTTAAAAAAAAAATTTTCAGAGGGCCCCTTTTGTTTGAAAAGAATGTGAAGTAGACCGGCAAAAAATGGTGACCTCGGCAATTGGGGCACAACACATCAGGTCCTGCTGATTTCTTGTTTAAAGTCAACGATTCAATTATCTGTGGAAAGCCAGTGCATTTGTCTGTAATGACTCCTCCCGCTGGCTGAAGGTCCCCCCGATATGTGCTGGCTGTGGGGAGGAAAATTCTATGGGTTGGCGGGGGGCGGGAGCTCGGGCCATTATTTCCCTTTTGGATACCCAGGAAATCTATTGGGGGCCGGAACCAAAACAAAAAATCGGTGTTGAGACAAGATTGTGCCCCTGATCTTTGCTGGTCTCTGTGTGTTGATGTGTGCCCGCATTGCTGCATTGGTGAGGTGGTAAATAAAGATTGCCAGAGGTCACCATTAGGTTCTGCCACCTTGCCGGTGCTGTACTTGGGGACTCTACTGTGTCACGTCGCTGACGTTGTTCCACCGTGGGCATTTGAATAACGTGAAGAGAGCAACAATGTCCCAGTTGATCAATCAGACGGTCTCCATTTCCCGATTTTACTCTCTTTTGGGGGGTGAGGAAAGTGCTGGTTTTGTTTGGACCGGGGGGTCCAGGAGGGGGCCACCCAGTAATGTTTTTCATTTTGATGGCCTTAATGCGAGGATCATGTTGGAGGAAATGGAGCACCAAACACTCATGTGAGAGATGGAGCCCTTGATTTCCCAAGCCTCTGGGTCGAGGGGCCTAGAAACTGATCTTCCTCATCTTCCTCCTCCCCCCTCAAATTCACCAACCTCTTTCCAAGGCAGGGGGTCAGTAACGTCGGGGTCAGGAATTCCTTCCTCCCCCTCCAAATTCCCCTGGCACAGTTTAACACAGCCCTGACTTGCCCCAGTGATGGACCCTGGGCTGAGGGACCCCCCTTGCACTAGCCCTGGATCCCCAACCACTCCCAAAGAAAACCGATAAAATTGTGAAAAAGTCGGGCCCTTTTGGTTCGCGGGAGAAAAAGGCCCCTGTCTGATCTGTGTCCCCTTCCTCCTCGTCGCGGGGGGGACCCGTGTTTCAGAGTGTCCCAAGATCACCCAATGCTCATGCTGACAAGGGCTTGTCCCCACTGACCATTTTGGTGACTTCTTCAAAAATGGCAAGGGGTACGGCTCTTTCACCTGCCCCCACTCTCGGTGGCTCAAACCATGGGTCCGCATCGCTGCTTGTCAGGGCCCTGTGTCATTCGTATGCGTAATGGCATTTGGGTGCTTCCCCCAAACGCTGGGCTGTGGAGGGTGGGTTCCAGGTGTTGCCATGTCAACTATAGACGGTTGACGGGGGGCCGAGTGATGTGCAACGCAGCCCCGGTGGGGAAAAACAGGGTGGGGAACGGTGGAAGTGTGAGTCAGACTGAGCCTTTCCCCAGCAGGGAGTCCAGCCCGGGGGTAGAGCTTTAGAAATTTCTGGACGACGGGTTCATGCTGTGCAGGAAGGGATGTGCCCAGCCCCCGTTTTTAAGGGGGCCAGTAGATTTTTTTTGCCCGTTTTTTGCACACCACCTTTCCGGCACAAGGTTCTTTTCACCCGAATGCTTGGGGCTCGTTGGGAGAGCCCTCCAACTCCTGACTTGGTGTGGGGACGGTTCCAAGACGATTAATTTCAACGGCTTGGTTTCTCTGGGAGTGATGCCACCAGAGGGCCCTTGGGGGGGAAAAAGCCCCGCACATCCCCCCGGTTTTGAAGGTGCGCCCGGGCCTGAGAGCCCCCCTTCCCCCGAGCATCCACCCCGCTCACCGTGAGCTTTACGGGGTATAGCAGCCTTGGCCGTGCTTATAGTCATGTATCGGTGGTGAGATGGACTTTTCCGGACCAGATGCAGACAACGCGTTGAAATTTTAGTGGCCCCTGGTGGCCAGGGCAGGGGCGGCTTTTTTTGGCAAGAAAAGCCTGCTTTGCATCTGGTATTGGGGGAAGCAAGGGCCTGAGTGGCGGGAAACCCTCTGTGTCCCCCAGCGGAAAAAGGCAAAAATTTCCAAGGCCAAAAACCGGCAATGCCCACATTCAGGTTTTGGCTTTTGGGAGGTTTGGGTTTTAAAATGTTTCTTCTGCTCCCAAAAGGGGGACAGAGGCTGGCTGCTAGACTGGCTGCTGTACGGCGTGCAGGTCGTCAAACTAGCGGAAGGAGAAGGGGGGAGGTGGGTCTCTGGTGGTGTGGTGATACTCGGGCAGGTGGAGGCTGAAGCGGGGTGACCCCTGATCATGACTCTGAGACCCCGGGGCGGGGGAAACGGGGTGGGGCGGAGGGGGAGGACCCGGAGCAGGGGTGTGCAGTGGTTGGAGCCACGCGGTTTCTGGGCCTTTTTTGGGCCCAAGTGTTGCCTCCACGGTGGCCAGGCAAGGAGGCTGCGGAACACAGCGCGGGCTGGGTGAGTTGGCGCGGGGGGGAGGTTGCCCGTCGCCCGCACCCGAGCAGCGGCGGAAATCATCCCGGTAGGGGGCAGGGGCGACCCCAGAGGGCCCCAGCAGCCCGATTGCGGGCTGCGGCGCCGTTCGCAAACGTTTTCTCTTGTGTAGGCAAAGTCCATATGCCAGATCATGGCTAGAAGCACGGCCAAGGGCCCGCTATATCTCTGTGGACGCCCCTGGGGTGAGCTGGGGGGGGATGTTTTGGGGGTGGGGTGGTTTTTCAGACTCGGCGCAGCTCTTCAAAACCGTAGGTGGTACCATTTTTTTTTCCCCCCAAGGCCACTGCTAGTCACGGCCAGGAAACCGGCCATGTTGAAATTAATCTGTCTTGGAGGCCATCAAAAACAGGTCGGGGAAGGGGTTTTGGAGGCTTTCGCAACAGACCGAGGTGGGGGTGACAAAAACCCTTTGCCAGGCAGGGGTTGGCGTTTAAACGGTCAAAATCTCCTGGGCCCTTAAGATTTTTGGCTGGGCCACCCCTTGCTGGCCACGTAAAATGAATCGTTCAAAATTTTCAAAGCGTCCCGGGGGTTGGACTGTGCTAGGAAGGGCTGAGGTCAAAAGCTCCACTTCCGCCATTCGCACCCTGCTTCGCCCGGCTGCGCGTTACGTGTCGCTCGGCCTCCCCCGTAAAACCGTCCAAGTTGACGTGGCAACACCTGAAATTCCCCCCTCCACAGCCCAGGGGGATTGTGGTAGAAGCGCAATGCCATTACCAGACGAAGGACACATGGCCTGACAAGCGCGGTGCGGACTTGGGGGTGTTGAGCCACCGAGAGTGGGCGGGTGAAAAAAAAATCTCACCATCCTTGTGGTTTTAAAAAGAAGCCCCAAAATGGCCCAGGCAGAAATGCCTTGTCAGCAGAGTTTTTGGGGTTTAAATTTTATTTTCGGGAAAAAGGTTGGAGACTCAAAAACGCAGGTCCCCCAGCGACGGAGGGGGAATGAACACAGATTTGGCACTAGCCTTTCCTCCGTCAAACCCAGAAGGGCCGACAGTTTCACAACTTTAGGGTCTTCATTAGGCGGTTGCCCCCCGGGCCCGGTGGTGCAAGGGCAGCGCTAGCTTCAGGTGCATCATCTGAGGAAAACAGGGCTTTTTGTTGAATGAGGCGGGGGAAGCGGGGGAAGAGGATGAGGATTCTGGGCTTTTAAAGTTACCCATGTCCCGCCTTGAAAAAGGTTGGCACGATTCGAGGTGGAGGAGAAAGTGAGGAAGATCAGTTTGCTAGTGCCCCCCGACCCAGAGGGGTTTGGAAATCAAGGCTCCCTCTCCATGAGTGCTTGGATGCTCCATTTCTCAACATGATCCCCGCATTAAAAGGCCTCAAAAGAAAAACAGTTATGGGTGGCCACCCTCCCCGATCCATGGGACAAAGCAAAACCAGCACTTTTTCCCTTTCCCCCCACCCAAATTGAGAGTAAAAAGCGGAAAAGGAAGTGCTGATTGACAATGGAGACATTTTGTTGCTCTGCTTATGTTCTTCAAATGTAAAGGGGTTTGGAAAATGCAGCAACGGAAGCGTAGAGTGCCAAAATGCAGCAGAGGCAAGGTGGAGAAGCCCAATGGGGCCTCTGGCAAAATTAAAGGGTGTATTACCGCCAAAAGTTGAAATCGGGGGACGGTTTTTTGGGTTTTCGGGAATTTCCAATCACGCGAACTTTTGGTGGCAATTGACAGATAATCTTTCATCGCACCCTTTTCAGTGTTTCTTTCTTTTGGGAGCAGCCAGCCAATCGCTCCGAGGATAGAGGGGGGGGGGAGGAGTACAACGCACCACTTTGCGGGGGTATGGGATTCGTTGGTGCAAAAAACACGGCCTCATTTATCTATCAATAATTTTCCCGTTTGACTCACTCCTGTCTCTTTTCCCCTCTTGTAGATTGTAAGCCCTCGCGGGGAGGGTCCTCTCTCCCCCTGTGGCCAATTGTTTAACACTTAACTGTACCGTTATATAAAGTTATGTTAATGTTATGTTTTTTTTAGTGTATGTAACCCCCTTGGGTGACAGCGCCCCGGAATCAAAGGCGTTTAAAAATATAATAATAATAATAATAATTCCTGTCTATGCCACTTTTCCAGCGGACGTGTTGCTCGTTTTTAAAAAAAAAAGTGTTCTAACAGCCTTTATGTTCTTCTAATCAAAAAAACCATCCACCCACCTTCAGTTTGAAAAAGTTAGATTTGAGAATTTTACGTCTACTTAGAGAAAGTTTTAAGGATATCTACTGGGGTGTGTAGCCCCCGGGGTGCGGGGGAGGGGGATGGGAGCGGCAGCAGGAGAGGGATTTTAAAGGGGAATTTTTTTTAGCAGTCAGTGTGTTCTGTGATTTCAAAAGAAAAGCTTTTTTTTTTTCCACTTTTTGGCCAGAGACCCCTGTTGGAGTTGAAATTCCCTGTTTTTCAGTTTTTTTGCAATACGCGTTCAGTGTTCCCAAAAACCGCATAAAATTTCCCATAACTTTTAAATAGTTTTTTGCAGTTCATGCGTCTGTTTTTGGGGAGAGGTCAGTTGTACGCAAAAATTGTATTTTAAATATTTGATGTAATTAGCCCTGTTTTCAGTGGTGCGAAAGGCGCCTTTAAACCCTAAAATTTAAATTCTTATTGCCCGTCCGTGCGTCTTTTGCGAAAGAGGTCGTTGTACACAAATTGTGTTATACTTTTTCCTAGTAAAATTGCGTGTATCAGTGGTGCGAAGGGCCCCCTTTTTAAACCCTAAACTTTTTTTTACTTCATTTATCATTTTGCTCGTTTTGGGGAACGTGCACTTGTACGATAGTTTTTTGAAAACATCATTGCTAGTCTACTGGGCAGTTGTAAATCCCCGGGACTGAAGGAAGAAATGTTGATTTTTTTTAGGTTCTTCCCCCCGACCCCTTTCCGGTATTCGATAGAACATTCGTTTCAAACCTATTTGGCTGTTGGAAATTAGAGGGATTTAAAAAATAGCTGTGATTTCCCATCTTTCAATAAGAGATGCAAAAATCTTCCATACTTTAAAATTTTTATCTTTTGAAATGGGGGCGAAAAAATGCAGGGTAAGTGAGCAAAAAGGGGTGTAGGACTGGAGGTAAGGAAAAGAAAGGTGTCCCTTTCGTGTGGTGACAAACGAAAACCAGCAGATCGTGGTTGCAGGACCAACAGGCCTGTAAGCTGGGCGGTGCCCTGTGAAAACTCAGTAATGAACAGCATCACCATTTGTTTGTCACGGGTGCCAAATTTTCCCGTCCCTTACGCTGGGCCTTGCTGCGAACCGCAGTCGACCTATGTTCCTAACGAGATCTGGGTTTTGTTGCAGTCGGTGACGCTCCTGTAGCCGTGTTATCCTGTGTTGCGTCGGGGTTTTCTTTGCTGGGATGCTGCCCTCATCTTGGCTGTGCCCTTTTTTTAATTTTTCCCATAGAGGGGGGCGGCCACAAATTCCCTTCTTTATTCCCCCAGTGTGCGCGGGGTTGGGGGTTCCCCTTTCCCAAATCCCCTTCCAAGTGGGTTTTTAAACTGTTCTCCTCACATCCCTGCCTGATCCCCCGTTGTGTCATGTTTTCTCTTGGGTGTCTGTTTTGTGTATTGTTTCTTGTTGGTGTCCCCTTTGGAGCCTCTGGTTTGGTTATCTCTATGTTGCTTTCCCCTGTGTCTGTCGCACCTTTGTTGTGAGCTTCTTTGCCCTGCTATGCCTTATTCCACTTGTTTTTGTGTCCCTGTTTCCATGTCTTGGTTTTTTTTGCCTTTTTCTCTCCCCGGTTCCTGCCGGCTGCTTGGTTTTGCCCGGTTTACTTTGTCTCGCTTATGTTCTTTGGGGTCTTCAGTTGTTATTTATTGTTTCCTTTACCTTTTGTTTTTCCCGTTTTGGGATTGTTTTGTCCCGCTTTGTTTTTACCTGCACATTCCATATTAGTTGCTTTGTCTCTGTTTCCACTTTGGGCCCCACTTTGCCCCCTTTTACCTTTCTGGTCAGCGCCAATGCCCGGGGACTGCTCGGAGTGACCTGGTGGTTTGGGGTCAGTAACCCTTTCCACCAAAGGCTTGTGAAGATGCCCATGCCATGGCCACTTAGTTTCGCCCCCCCCTCGGAGCAAGCCCGGCAGTGGTCCAGTGAGTCCACTACCCGCTTTATCCGCTCACCCGTTACACTGTTCTTCAGTGGTTAATGCAATCTGCATCCAGCAGTCTTATCTCCTCGTCCTCCCAGTCACAGCCACAAATGTCGTCATCATCATCGTCAGCATCCATCCAACATGAAGCAAAGGCAGCCCAAATGACAACTCATGTACCCACCACTGTGGATAATCCATTTTCTGAAGACCTTTTTGATGACAAAATGCGGTTGGGGTCAGAAGGCATTTCAAAAGATCAAGAGGCCAAAGAGGATGATTTTGTCTGCTCTGACGCCCAATCGCTGATGCCATAAGAGCAGGAGAAGGAAGTCAGTCAATCGGCAAAAATCCCGGGCGGTCGTCAATGCCTTGCAATGCCTGTTGCTTGTAGCCCGCAGCTCCAGGATGTAGAGTGTCAGAACGAGGAAGTCACCTGTGATGATGATGATGATGATGACATTGCAGATCCAACGTGGTCTTTTCAGTATAATTTGCTTGCGAGTGCTTCATCAGTGGACGAGGAGGAAGACGATGGGTTAGTGTTAGTACGGGTCCCGCCTCAAAAAGGGAGAGGGCGGTCGCACAAGTCCGCTGAGATTATTCCACCAGCCATGATCAGCAGAAACACCGCTCCTCGCTTGTGGTCCAGGACCTCTCAAGCCTAGGCCTTTTTCGATCAAGCCTCTGATTCACCCAGCGATGCCATATGCCGCCTTTGCCATAAACGCATCAGTAGAGGGAAGAATCTTAGGTGTTTAACCACCACCAACATGTCTAGTCACATGCAGCGAATGTGGCGAATAAAGGCCACACCGGTCCTGGGCTTCCAAATACTGTCACACCCTCTGTCTCCACCTCCTCCTCCACCACTTCCAAGACCAAGCATTCCTCAGCTGCGCATATCTCTCAGCATCATGAGCAAGGATCAGCCTCCGCTTCAGCCTCCACCGTCGCCCGAGAACCACCACCACCGCCAGAGACACAGCCTACCCCTTCTCCTTCCACCAGCTTGACCTGCACGCCGTACGGCGGCCAGTCTAGCAGCCAGCCTTCTCTCAACCAGGTTTGGGAGCACAAGAAACACTTTAACCCAAACCACCCCAAAGCCAAAAGCCTGAATGTCGGCATTGCCAGGCTTTTGGCCTTGGAAATGTTGCCTTTCTGTCTGGTGGACACAGATGGGTTCCGCCACGTCATGACCCTTGCTTGACCACAATACCAGATGCTGAGCAGGCATTTCTTTTCTGTGGGTCATGCAGATTTAAGGGTCATGCTGTGGTCCAGGACAGGGATAGTCAATGTCCAGTTCAACTAAAATGGTGGTTCAAAGACTCCTTTTTCCAGCACTTTTTAATCTGGGGGTCATGCAGGTTTGGGGCTCATGCTGTGGCCCAGGACAGTTATAGTCAATGTCCAGTTCAACTAAAATGGTGGTTCAAAGACTCCTTATCCCGGCACTTTTTAATCTGTGGGTCAGACAGGTTTAATGTTCATACTGCGGTACAGGACAGGTATAGTCAATGCCCAGTGAAACTAAAATGGTGGTTGAAAGACTCCTTGTTCCGGCACTTTTTAAATCTGGGGGTCATGCAGGTTTGGGGCTCATGCTGCATTACAGGACAGGGATATTCAATGTCCAGTTCAAGTAAAATGATGGTTCAAATCATACTGCCTTCTGGCACTTTTTAATTTGTAGGTGATGCAGGTTTAAGGGTCATGCTGTGGTGCAAGACAGGGATAGTGAATGGTGTGTGACTTTTTTTCTGTGGCTTTTATAACCTAAATGTGTTGCCTAAGATGTAGCACGTATCCATTTGATACGGTGATTAGTGATGAGCGATTACGTTGACTATTGTCATCGGGTCGATAGTCGATATCGGCAATTATCAAGACGATTTCCATTAGTCGATAACAGATTATCGCCGATGACGATTAAAGTCTATGGGAGAGGAACAACACCTTCATTCTTACACCCAAACAGGGGTGGAGAAGCTGGAATTAACATTCACAATAGTAAACTGGATACGTGCTACATTTTAGGCAAGACAATTAGGCAACAAGAGTCACAGAAAAAAAAGTCACAGACTATTCACTATCCCTGTCCTGTACCACAGCATGACCCTTAAACCTGCATGTACCGCAGTATGACCATTAAACCTGTCTGACCCACAGATTAAAAAGTGCCGGGAAAAGGAGTCTTTCAACCACCATTTTAGTTGAACTGGACATTGACTATAACTGTCCTGGGCCACAGCATGAGCCCCAAACCTGCATGACCCCCAGATTAAAAAGTGCCGGAAAAAGGAGTCTTTCAACCACCATTTTAGTTTCACTGGACATTGACTATCCCGGTCCTGGGCCACAGCATGACCCCTAAACCTGTTTGACCCACAGATCAAAGTGCCCCTATGCTCTTTTGTACAGTGACTGTCATTTAGTATATTTTTTGGTAACTGACATTTGTTTACAGAATTTATTTAGGGAAGTTTTATTTATAGTTTTACATTATTATCATTTTGCTTTTTTTTCCCAAATGTGATAACATAAAA
>JAODAL010050266.1:0-27531 GCA_025379985.1 Phyllomedusa bahiana
CGAGAGAAATCGTTGTATGGGTGATGGATCTGCAAGGAGGGATTCAGTTGAGAGCGGCTTCCACATGGATGAGTGGCTCAGAGAATGCCCCCAAAACATTCCCTAACCATAACGCTGCCACCACCAGCTTGTGTTTTTCCATCAATGGTTGCAGGATATCTCTTCTCTGATGATTCTGCATACAATGAAGCAGGAAATGTAAGTCATCAGAGAAAACAAACCTTTACCAATCAGCGGAGGTCAAATTCCAATACTCCTATGAAAACTGAAGTCTTAGCAGAGGTGCAGTGACGGCCGTCTGCTCCGGGGCCCCATACACAATAGGGTTAACAGAGGTGCAGTGACAACCGTCTTCTCTGGGCCCCATACACAGTAGGGTTAGTAGAGGTGCAGTGACATCCGTCTGCTCCGGGCCCCATACACAGTAGGGTTAGCAGAGGTGCAGTGACATCCGTCTACTCTGGGCCCCATACACAGTAGGGTTAGCAGAGGTTGCAATGACATCCGTCTGCTACGGGGCCCCATACACAGTAGTGTTAGCAGAGGTGCAGTGACATTCATCTGCTCCAGGGCCCCATACACAGTAGGGTTAGCAGAGGTGCAGTGACATCCGTCTAATCTAGGCCCTATACACAGTAGGGTTAGCAGAGGTGCAGTGACATCCATCTGCTCCAGGCCCCATACACAGTAGGGTTAGCAGAGGTGCAGTGACATCCGTCTGCTCCAGGCCCCATACACAGTAGGGTTAGCAGAGGTGCAGTGACATCCGTCTGCTCCGGGGCCCCATACACAGTAGGGTTAGCAGAGGTGCAGTGACAGCTGTCTGCTCTGGGTCCCATACACAGTAGGGTTAGCAGAGGTGCGGTCACATCCGTCTGCTCCGGGGCCCCATACACAATAGGGTTAGCAGAGGTGCAGTGACAGCTGTCTGCTCAGGGCCCCAAACACAGCGGGGTTAGCAGAGGTGCAGTGACATCCGTCTGCTCCAGGGCCCCATACACAGTAGGGTTAGCAGAGGTGCAGTGTCATCCGTCTGCTCCAGGGCCCCATACACAGTAGGGTTAGCAGAGGTGCAGTGCAGTGACATCCGTCTGCTCCGGGGGCCCATACACAGTAGAGTTAGCAGAGGTGCAGTGACATCCGTCGGCTCCAGGGCACCATACACAGTAGGGTTAGCAGAGGTGCAGTGACATCCATCTGCTCCGGGTCACATACACAGTAGGGTTAGCAGAGGTGCAGTGACATCCGTCTGCTCTGGGGGCCCATACACAGTAGGGTTAGCAGAGGTGCAGTGACATCTGTCTGCTCCAGGGCCCCATACACAGTAGGGTTAGCAGAGGTGCAGTGACATCCGTCTGCTCCGGGGCCCCATACACAGTAGGGTTAGCAGAGGTGCAGTGACATCCGTCTGCTCCGGGGCCCCATACACAGTAGGGTTAGTAGAGGTGCAGTCACATCCGTCTGCTCCGTGGCCCCATACACAGTAGGGTTAGCAGAGGTGCAGTGACATCCGTCTGCTCCAGGCCCCATACACAGTAGGGTTAGCAGAGGTGCAGTGACATCCGTCTGCTCCGGGGCCCCATACACAGTAGGGCTAGCAGAGGTGTAGTGACCATTTATCAGCTTTGCAGCCTCATAGGTTCCGATGTTGTGTTAGTTACACGTCTGGTTGCCCCCTGGGTCATTTTGGTGGTAAGCTGCTCTACTGTAGTGTGCCCTTCACCCTCGCGGAAACCAGTGTAGCCTCCACATGTGACATAACCCTATGTATATCATCGATGTATCTTGGTTTTTGTGCCCTCACTTCCTGTCTGCTGCGCTATATAGTGAAATAACTAGGGCAAATAACCTCAGTGTCTGTTACTTGGTGTGAAGGACGTTTCACAGAAACTGATTTTTGGTTACACAGTATTTAGTGTCTGACTTTTTTTTTTGTCTAAGCCGATCTGGTATTCTCATTATTTTCTCAGTGCATCAATACAGCGGTCAGCGCTCCGGCATCACCACGCAGGTAAATGATAATGTTCTCACCACCAGCAGCCAGAAATCAGTGTAAAAATCTGTTCATTTTCTAGCATATTTTTTACGTATGTTTTGAGAATCCAGCTCAATACTATTCGTACAGAACACACATCAAAAAGTTATGTCACTTTTTTTTTTTTTTTTACATGACACAGATATTAAATCTGCTGCATAAAAATATGCATTGTATGAACTGTGGTGCATATTCACTATTGAAATCAATAAGGTTGGTGGTCATAGGTGTAAACATAGCCTTGAAAGGGTTGTCTAAAATTAAATAAGCGCCACACCTATCCACAGGTTATGTGTGGTATCGCAGCATAGCCCTATTGACTTCAGTAGAGCTGCAATACCCGACACAACCACATGGGCAGAGGTGGCGCTGTTTTAGGAAGAAAGCAGCCATGATTTTCTAAACCCTTTAGGTTATGGATGTAATTCTATCGGGTAGATCTACTAAGACAGGGGTCCCCAACTCCAGTCCCCAGGGACTACCAACAGGTCATGCTTTCTGGCTTTCCTTAGCATTGCACAGGTGATGTAATTATGCTGCACAGGTAGATGTTAATTTTGTAGTGGCAATTCTGTGGACAGACCTGACCTGCTGGTGGGGCCGTGTGGATTGTAGTTGGGAACACTGCACTAAGGGGATGCCGTCTAGAGCTGTGTGAGTAGTCACTGGGCTTTTCCTCAGGATTCAGATGTAAGTGCTGTATATCCACATATGATCTGCCTGGATTCCACTCCTTGGACCCTACGAGGTTTTTTGCAAATTTTCTTTTCCCTTTAGGGATAATCAAGAGATGCGAAGGTTATAGGGAACTATACTCTGCACTAGCTAGTCTATGAGGGCAGCTCCAGGAGAAGGTGGCCCTTGGAGAACAGTCACATTGGGCCTGTATACATTGTCGCCTCATGGCTTGTCTGCATGGGCTATGGTGCGTAATGTTTCTCTAGCCTTTCATTCCCAGTGAATGAATCTGCCAATCATGCACTCCTGGGGCAACCTTGGTAGCAGGGATGCCCCTCCATTCTGTATTTTAGCAGAACATAAAGGAAAGATGGATCAAACTTTGTGCATAGCTCTGCATGGGAGCTGTGTACACAGAACAATAACATGTCTGTAATTAAGACTATTTGCAAAATGACTTTATTATAGCAATCTATAATGGCTGCAGAAGTAGACCTTGGGTAACAGAGACACTCTGAGCCCCTGCCTATGTCACCGTATGTCAGGGTTAACATCAGGAATATTAGGACCCCATAAAGACAAACCATCTGGCCCCCCAGCTATTAACCATTCCTATCTTACACCATTATCTGTGCCTCAATTTAAAAAAAAAAAAAATGATCAAAGTCCCTTTCAGTACTTTAAATACTGCCCTGATGGCGCCCCTGCCAAATGTCCCCAGGTTATAATAGACCCCCAAACCTGGCAATCACAAAGATGTAAAAGGAAAAATGTAAAAATGTAAAAAGAAGATGTCTATGACATGCCGGACAGCAGTACTGCCTTCATCATATTCCTACACATGGTGCTGTATATGTGTCTAGACAATGCTGGGAGTTGTAGTCAGAGGCAGAGTACTAACGTCAACAACATAAACTATAAATGACATTGAGTTATGACTGGATAGAACATTATCATGTCTCCCGCAGTCTCTTATCATGAAGAGCTCTCGGTCACCTCACAAAGCAGACAAGTCCCTAACGAAAGATGCTGAGAGCCGCTCAGCCGCCAATATATGTATCCATATTGCTATCACTGACATTAGAATAAATATGGATGTAGGGAGCTCTTCTAGGGTAACCAACGTTCTGATGGATGGGAGGCACTGTTTATAAAGCGGCACTCTATTGACAATTTTATGGGGGTACACTGCCTTTTATGCTGGATCCTGCGGGCCCTTTTCTGGTAAGGCTATATATATGTATATGACTGTCGGTCATGCTAGCACTATAGCTCTCATGATGAGGGCATGACTTGTAATTATGTTTTTACATGAGAAAAAACAAGACAAGTATGCCTATCTGAAATCTCATTGCCCATATGTTGTATGCCAGTGACCTTGGCAGTTGGACAATATTAACTTACTATTGCAAATTTGCTGGAAACATAAACATAACATTATAATTATAAAATTGTCACTCTGCTCCCTAGTGGCTAAAAGATAAAACTGAACTTCAAATAGTTTAACAGTGATATGTCGCCCCCTGCGGGCTGGAAAAGCGGGCTGCTCATAATGTTGCTGCAGAAAAGAGGAGGGCACAATGACAAGTGCCGGACTGGGGTGCCTGGGAACCACCAGTGGAGATGATTCTTGGGACACCAGTGAAGATGATTCTTGGAGTCCAGCAGTAGAGTTGATTTTTGGGGTCACCAGTGAAGATGATTATGGAACCCTACCAGTGGAGTTGCTTTTTGGGGCCCACCAGTGAAGAAGGTGTATTCTTGGTCTACACCTAGGGAGGTGATTCTTGGGACCCACCAGTGGAGTTGAATCTTGGGGCCACCGGTGGAGGTGCTTCTCGGGGCCATCAGTGGCAGGTGATTTGTGGGGCCACCCCGTGGAGGTGATTCTTGGGGCCACCCGTTGGAGAGTGATTTTTGGTGGCCCCTACCAGTGGAGATAACTTGGACCACCAGTGGAGGTGGATTCTTGGGACCCTACCAGTGGAGTTTATTTTGGGGGACCCTACAGTGTGAGTTGATTTTTGGGGCACCAGTGGAGGATGTTTTTTTGGGGCCCCCCACAGTGTTGTTGATTTTTGGGGCCCACCAGTAAGTTGATTCTTGGGGCCCACCAGTAAGTTGATTCTTGGGTCTCACCAGTGGGAGTGATTTTGGAGGGCCTCCCACCAGTGGAGGTGAATCTTGGGCCCACAGGTGGAGATGATTCTGGGAGCCCACCAGTGGAGATTATTCCTGGGGCCTACCTACAGCTCCTGCACATGACTCTTGCATGCTGCCTCTTGCTTTCTCCCTCTCTTTTCTGCTCTTCTTCCTGAAAGCAGGCCCCAGGACCTGCAGAATTGCAAGGATTTGTCGAAATCTAAGGCTTGTTCACACGGTCTTAATTGCGGGACGTTAATTACGCCCGCCCATTTACTGCCGTTGTGGACGGCGGCGGGAGCGGGGGAGGGTGAGCGGGGTGCCGGCACTTTCGCCGGGCCCATAGACGATCACTGCTAGCGTCGGTATACGCCGCTTAAGAAAGTGACATGTCAATTATTCCCGCCACGGCGGCTTCGCGGGCGGGGGAGACGAGTCGTAATCCATAGTTACTCTATGAGAACTGTGAAGATATTACCGTAATGACTATGGGCGTTTCTCGGCCCGTAATGGCGCACTTCGGCGCGTAATTACGGACCGAAATACGGCCCATTATAAGGCCGTGGTGAACATGCCTTAAAACTGTGATAATCACAAGAACAGGATGAGGAGAGATTTCCAATCTCTTTAGACAATGAAGGTTTGTATTCAATGACAGCAAGCAGAGATCTGTAAATTGATATACAAAGTGTATTAGGAACCTCAACATTTGTCATTCCATAATAAATAAGCTTTATTCGCTTTTTAACTTCATGTGTTTCTTTCACCAAAAGATGGCGCCACAGGTAAACTGCGCTGTAATTCAAGGAATATTTTTTTTACATTTTATGTAAATTGTTTTCTGTCATTGTAGCGTGATGTGTTTGTTGCATGAAGTGGTTTTTTTTTTTTTTTTTTAAATTTATGATTTTTATTAACAATGTTTTTCATTAAAGCAGTAAAATCCAGTAAAAAGGTGATCAAATGAACTAGGTGTAACCAGAGTGTGAGCAACAGCTGTTGAACAGTATGAATGAGGTAATAAAAATAAACAAAAAGTTGAAGGTAACATACAGATGATGTCATAACAGTCCTCAAGATAAAACCTGTGTGCTAGCAATTGTTTGTGGTGCCATATTTAGAGGGGAGGCGCCGGGCCTGCTCGGGACTGGTCCCTCGGGGAGCCGGTGTAAGGCTAAGCCTCGGGCTACTTTGAGAGTCACTTTTAAACGACAAGGCACTCAAAAAATAGGCCACCAGCGTGAGGGGCAAAAGGGTCCGTTAGATCCCTAAAGAAAGGGGGGAGAGGGGTTTGTGTAATCTAATAGGGGGGGAAGAAGAGGAAAGGAGTGAGAGAGAAAAAGTAAAAAAGAAGAGGAGGAGGGGGGGAAAGGGAAGAAGAGGAGAAGAAGAAAGAAAAAAAAAGGGGGGGGGGTTTTGATGGATCGCGCGCGGCTCTCGGTTCATATGGCCAGGTGGCTCCCACAAAGAAGCCTCCCCCCCGACAACCCACACGGACTTAGGAATGTGTGTCCTTGTAGTGATTTAAATTTGGAGATTCCCTGTATAATAACCCAGGGGAACAGGTGAGATCAGTTTTCTGTGTGGCATCAGGCTATTCGCTTATCAGTTCCTCCTATACGTGAGTCGAGGCTACCTCCTCAGCCATTCGCCATGGAAGGAGGGGTGGTTTTGCTTCCTCTTACGAGGGATGATCGATTTGCAGCTTGAAGGAGGGTGTCTACCGCAAGGACCGTATCTACGCCTCCTAGTGTTAGGAGGGAGCATGATAGTAGGGTTAGCCTCAGGGGTTATTAGGGATAAGAGTCCCCAGTACAGTGAAGGGATAGCCTCAATCCTGTTCCCAAAAACCTTGCAAGACACTCACACCCCCCCCCCAGATGTGAGACATTGTCCCTACTTCTTGTATTGCTATCTCCGCAGGTGTCTGGGTAGTCGTGGAGAAACCATTATGAAGGAGTGCCTGGGACCCTATACCATCGAGTACAAGACCTTGTAAACTTGTCTCCGGGGCCATACCAGCAATAAGCCTGTGCGTGAGAATGAAGTTTTTTCTCCATTGGGCTTCTGTAAACGGATTTTGGAGCTCTGCCTCCCAAGACTTTACAAAAGGAGGGGAGGATATCATCAGGAGGAGAGAAAGAAGCAAAACGGTTTTGAGAAGGAGATTAGGTGTTAGGTGTCGTTGAGCGCTGTGTCCAAAGTTTCTCGAGAGGGAGGTTAGGGCTCTAGTGATGGTCCGTGTCATAGAGTAGAAGAAAAAACAAATATGGTGTAGCTGCATGTACTCTTAGCTGTTCTTAGGAGTATAGGATGGGGCTGATATGAAAATCAGTCAGTGGCACGCATACACTCACTTATAAACATGGTGTGTCCTTGGGCCAATAAGGGGAGGTCTTAGTTCGCCTAGGAAAGGAGTTACCCGGACCCCAGTGGGAATAACTGGGATTATCCGTTATAGGGAGTAATGGTTCTCATGAGGTGAGGAGTGAGTCAGGAGGGTTTGGGTTCCTTATGGCCAGCATTGTGTGGCTGTGTGGTGAAGGACACTTCCCGAGAATCCAGGAGCGTGGAGTCAAACGGTCCTACGGCGTAGGGAGGGCAGGGTGAGGGGCATAGATCGGCGCTACTTGGACCCTCAGTTTTTCAGGAAGAGTCACTCGAGTCGAAGTCTTAGTAGTTTGGCATGTAGGCTAGCTGGCCAGGTATACAGCCTACAGATCCTGGATAGCCTACTCCACGGCGGGCCTTGGCGGCGAGAGAGAAGGTCTCTGACGAATTCGTGGGCGTCGCGAACACCAGATGAACTCACAAAAACATCTCTGAAGCTGACCTCCAATATATCGCTGAGGATTGGGATAGTGATTGGGAGGGTTTGGAAACAGGTAAAGTAGTTTTAGGGAGGACGGTAATCTTCAAAAGGTTCATCCTGCAAACCAATCTTTTATGAGTGTAAGTCTTTCGGAGACTCCAGCTCCCCAGCAGTGCCGTTATTTTCGGAGCCATAAGTACAAAGTTGACATCAAAGAGTTGGGAGAGAGTTCAGCTGGTATCCGTTGTTCCCTCAAGTAGAGTAAATCCCTCCAGTGGGCCAGGAAAAGGGAAGAAAAGGCTCTAAGAGTGTCCAGGTTCATTGGGTCGAGGGAGAATTTAACCCTCAGATTTAGAGTAGTTGTTCTTATAATGTAGTTACCAACGACTGAAAAGAGCCAGTCGGACATCAGAGGAGGGACGCGAAATTGTGTGGGGCGCGGGATAGATCAAGAGGATCATCTTGCGAAGGCCAGAACATTTTAAGCTCGCGTTCCACCTATGCAGATTCCCTTGTTATCCGGGATTGGATCTAATTTGATTCAGTATGGGTTCATCTACAGAACATACATTTAAGGGGGATAGCGGAACATCCCTGACCTCGTACCCGTTCTTGATGTGACAAAGGACTCAGAGAGGAAAAACCATTTCCCTGACCCTGGCCGAGGGGGCCCTGAGTAAAGGGGACATTATCTTAGCTGTGAAAAATCGGGCCCGAGACCCAAGTCTTCCTAAAGGTTGAGATCTTGAGACTCCATGAAAAAATCGCCTGTCAATCCGGTCTTCTCAGCGTCCCAAGTTGAAAGGATCATTAGGAGGGATCTGCCGCTCGCGGCGCATAATGGATTATGTCCAAAGTCTTGAGAGTATTATCCTGGCCTCCACTCCCTGGGCCGAAACCCCTGGTCAGAATGGACAGAGACGGAAGATGGGCATTGAGGCATTTCGCCAATAATTTGGCAAAAATTTTTAGGTCCACGTTTAGGAGGGAGATGGGTCTATAACTGCCACATACCTGAGGATCTTTGCGGGCTTGGAATCGACGGCTTACAGATGTGCTCTCTACTAGAGAGTCAGCTGGAAAAGGGCGAGGAGAGTGAAAAAAACCAGAGTTAAAAGATGCCTGTAATCATAAGTGAGCTGAGGAAATGGAAGCTATGTGGTCTTAAAAATTGGCTATGTGAAGCCGTCCGGGCTATGGCTTTTTTCCCTCGGAAGGTCCCTTGCACCACCTCAGTAAGTCCTCTCAGTGTAAAGGAGCTCCAGGTCGCCCTAGCCTCTTCAACTGATAAGGATTGGAAGGGGGGATTGGTACTCGGATGAGAGGAGATGGGGAGCGAGAGGAAGTGGCGGGCAATTCTACAGCCTGGAGTAATAGGATTGAAATCTTCCCCTTGGCTATATCGTGGTCGTGTGTACTGTGTTACCGGGATGTCTTGTCTTAATACTCGGATGAAAGAAAGAGGATATGTGATCTTGCAGCTTTTGCTAGCAAGTAACCACTCTATTGCGCGTCCTCATAGTGTTGTTTTTGCTGCGGTGAATTTGAATTTAGCTTGTCCAAGGAGGAGTCAAGAAAAAGCCCGCGGACCTTCTAGACTAGCTAATAGAAGACTCATGAAGGACAGAAGGGGAAAGGGCCTGTTTGTGAAGGAGTTTCCCAGGGAGGAGACCTCTGGAGGGCATGCGCCACAGCTGTTAGAGACCGGTCTTTTTTAAGTCTACTACCAACCTATGTTTATTAAGACCCTCGCATAACACGCATTTCAAAGCCTCCCATTGCATTGATAGGGGCCTGTAGAATCGTCTTATGATCTAGAGACAAAATGTTCAATGGATCCGCTGCAGGTCAGCCAGGACAGACTGAAATCGGATAACAAGATTCGTTCAACCTCCAAGATCTTGTCAGGTCGATTGCGAAGAGGGGAGATGGGAGACGTCATGAATATTGGTGCATGATCGGACAAAGGACATGTTCCTAATAGAGGTAGTTCTCAGCCAGAGAGAGAGTCGCGTGTGTTGCCTAAGGAGGATATAATTCAATCCTATCTGTAGGATGTGGTGTGGGTCTGAGGGAAAAGAAAGTGAAGTCCTTTGACGAAGGGTGTTGAAGCCTCAACCGTCGCAAAGCTTGGAAGCTCAATTGGGCTTTTTTAAACTTCTTAATGTATGAGTAGGCTGCTGCGCGAGTTCGGACCCGTGGAATTATCATAGAGGGGTCACAGGGTAAGGTTATAAATTCCGCAAAAATAGCAAAGTGCCTCTTGCATGAAGGTTGTTTGTAAAAAGCGTCTAAGACTTCTAGTAAGACGGGGACATGGCATGTGATTTTGGGGCAAGTATACCGTTCATAGAGTGAATCAATTGGCACTAATTGAACAGGGTAGAGAATGCGGTATCTAGCTTCTTTGTCACTATGCATTTCTCCACTGTTATGTGATATGCGACTTGTGGATGGCATATCGCAACACCTCTACTTTTAGAACTGCGGAAAGGTTGGCGCTAGTTAACAAGATGGAAAGTACCGGTTTTTAAGAGAACACTGGGGTCTGAATCCGTCTTGAAATTGGGCTTCTGCAGACATGAATCTGGAACATGTTACGGTGGTAAATGGTATAGTTATTTGGTGACTTTCGAAGGAATATTGAGGCCCTTGGCTAGTAAGGGAAAGCTTATACCGAGGTCTCCCAATTTAAAGCCTCAGGAGTGGGAGTAAGGAGCCTACAACCGAGACCCGGCGCAAACTCCCTGAAATAGAAAGAGGAGAAGAGGGAGAGAGAGCGAAAAAAAAAAAAAAAAGTAAAAAAATGTGGGAGGAGGGGAAAGTAGTAAATAGGAAGGACTCTGAAGCAGGAGAGGGTTACCCTGCAGAGTACACTAATGACAAGTGGCCTAGCAACCAGAGAGCTATCCGGGTCAAAAAGAAGGAAGGGAAGCTCCCAAACCTACTGGGGGAAACGCTGGAGACTGGAGATCATTAGATCATTAGCTCCGGCTATAAACAAGGATACAATGGAAAACATGGCACTATCTCTCGGCCAAAAAAGAGGTGAAGTATATGGAGGGAAAGGGCAGCTTAAGAAGGGAAGCAAAAGTGGGTTTGATGAATTTGAGTTAGGATGAGAATAAGGGAAAAGAAGGAGGGATGGTGTCAACCAGAAGGGCCCAAAAAATAAAATAAAAAAATTCGCTATTGCAGGGTGGAGCCGGAGTGGGATGCAGAGGTAACGTCTGTGATCTAGGTATGTTCTGCGCTTTGAGGAGGAGTTTTTCCTTTCTGCCTTCTGCGGTGGAAGTACCGGAGAGTCCTGTGAGAATCAGCAGGCGGGGCGCCAATAGGAGACTTTCTTGGATGAGGGAAGAGGAGATAGAGGGCCACTCCGATAGAGGCTATGTCCGGCAGCGTGCAGGTCGCGGAGAAAGCAGGAAGGTCATCTGGAGACCGGGGATGCGGGTAGTGTTCACCCATGGAGAGAAACTAATAAGGTGCGAGAACGGGAGTTAGCCCCTACCTGTATTGAGTTGTTTTATTTTTAAGAACATTGAGAAGAGGTGAGTTTGAGCATAGTGCACGTTGGGCCAAGTGTGTGGCGGGCAGTTCCGGAAAGAGTTGCAGGGGGTTTGTCCATGATTAGGAGACAGGGAACGGTGCTACGGAGAGTTGCATGTTCTCCTCCTTAAGACCTAGAATGAGAAGCGGCAGATCACATCTCTCGGGTGTAGAGGTGTCATTGCTGGCTGGGCGTATTTGAAAGCTCTATGAACTTTGTCCGTTCTATCTTAGGTATCAAAGGGGTTCGGTCCAGGATTTGTTAAGATGGTTGAGATGGTAGAGTATATAAACTCCGACGCTGTCACCGTTTCGGGGAGGCCTCGGATTCGGAGATTGTTCCTGCGGCCTCTGTTCATCGACATCATCTAGGTGGTTGTTTGCAGATGGATTAATAAGTTGGGTGGAGGGTGCTGTACCGTAGATTGAAGGGTGGGAATACGGACGGTTGAAGAAGATTCTTGTTCCTGACTGCAAAGTGTCATCCCTAGTAGTAAAGCGATGAGAGGTAGCGAACGGTAAGCTAGCAGGCTTTTTTCCTCCATTCGTCTACTCAGTCGAGATTGTCATAGCTGAGATGTCCTGGCGAGGTAGGGAAGGTGTTGAATCAGCAGCTGGAGTTTCCGGGTAAGTGACAAGTTTTGGCGCCAGCTGGAGCTGTATGAGCGACTTGATTTGGTGGCGCAGAGGCCACTGGTGAGGGAGGTGCCCGGGTGCGACATGGGACGGTTCAGGCATGGGAGAAGGGGGCAAAGGGTGGCGCTTCAGATGGGCGGTACGAGAGTGAGGTCCGGAGACATATGAGAGGGCGCAGACATTACTGTAGGCAGTCCGAACATCAGGAGGCACCACTTGAGAGGCACCTTGGATAGATGGAAACATATGGTCCCCTGGGGAGGTGGGACCAGGAACACGGCTGGGGGGACCAAGGCCAGGAGGGAGCCGTGTAGACATGTGGGGGAGACCACAAGGTTTGAGGGACTGGAGGGCTGGTGTCTGTTCACGCGGGGTTGCTGGAGGTGGGTCTGTCCATGAAGGGTTGCTCTGCGGCATAGGCTGGTGGCCTCTGATATGGGCTAAGCAGGTTTTAGAGGAGCCTCCATGGGTTGAAGTAGACTGGTTGGCACATGGGGGATGGCGGATGCCAGAGTGACTCTCCCCCCCCCTCGGGGTCAATATCCCGTGAGGTGGGCTAGTGAAGGGGGCCCCTGGCCCTCATGTTGAATGTCCGATGCATAGGGCCCTGTGCAGAGGGTGCATTGGGGCTGGATGAGGAGCCTATAAGGCCGATGAGCCTGCAAGGGTGGGCGTGGAGCCCGTGGTGACTCCCAGGTCCACTTGTGAGGAACCTGTGGGGATGCATGCGTGGTCCCACTTGTCCGGGTCAGAGTGGTTAGGGGGGTCAAAAGGAGCTCTGGCAAGGTCCGGAGTTCTGGGCACCAGGAATAAGCCCCCCATGCCGGTACCTCTAAGTCCCGCGGAGGAGGTGGCTCAGGTCTCTGCGGCGGCCATCTTAGGTGGCTCTCAGGGGCCGACTCGGAGCGGGCGCGCTGCGGGCTGCTCTCAGTTCTTGGTGCCCCAGGCTTGTAAGAGGGCGTTACGGGCGGGACCTCGGGATGAGGCGGCTGGACGTTGCCGGAGGTAGTGTGAGGCCCGTCCCTGATAAGAAGCATGGCGCCGGGGGTCGGGTGGTTCACTGCAGGCTCCGTGCGCTCGTTCCTGTGCGCCTTTCCGGCAAGATGAAGATGGCTGGCGGGAGAGTCCTGCGGACCCGCCGGGAGTTTCCGTCTCCGCCGAGGGGTGATGACAGGGAGCGGCGGGGTCAGGCTCGCCGCGCTGCTCGGTAGCATGCAGTCGCGTGAGTTAACGCAGGGCGCTGCGGTCGCCTCACCTCCTTGGCGGCGTGCGCGGGAGTGGAGAAGGTCGCGGGGTCTATCTGGAGCCAGCGGCGGCAGGAGGCCAGAGTTTCAGGCGCGGGTGAGCTCCGGGGATCCCGGCTTTTTCTGGACGGCTTGGATGGGTGGAGGGCGGGATGGGTTCTGCGCATCGGGCGGACAGAGCGGATTGTGGAGCCATGTGGGGTTAGGCAGCCTTTGCAAGCTGTCCTCGCTGCTGCCGGTCTCCTTCACTGCTTCAAAGTAACACCGCATAACGCCAAATCTAACACGGGACGATAAGTCGCCCTGTTGAGTTCAAGAAAGTGGACAAATATATCTATTTTCGGTGCTAGATGGATCGCCTTACTTTTTCATGTTTTGTGAAAGCTTTGTCCGCCTCGTGCGTGTGTAAAATTGGAGAAAAAACAGGTTTCGTGATAAAGGGTGCTTAAAATAGTTATGTAGCGTGCAGTCTGAGAGGACACGTATGCGTGTCGTTACACACGGGAAGTCCGTCTTGTCCAAGCATAACTGTTGTTCGCCTAAGTCTTATGACTCTTAGAGTGTCGGTTTTTTATGATGTTCGCGCATTATTTTCAGCAGTTGATATATGTTGTTTTTTTTATCATCCTTTTTTGCACAAATAGAGTCATGTAGACGACTTTTGGAGGATAATAATAATGCGTCTGTTTTTAGTTTTTGTTTATTTCCTTTCCTCTATGGACTGACTGGTATTTAATTCTTTTTTTTTTCAATTTTGTCATTTCCCAAGTGGACTTCTTACTTTGCAAGATGAGATCGTACTTCTTTCAAAAAGAATATTGCCACTTGGTGTATCATGACTGAATTCACCCCTTCTCCTTGCTTATTATTCCTTAAGATTTTTATATGGTGTCTATTTTTCAGTTTATTCATTTGCGTGTCTATGTTATATATTGGTGGTATGTGTTTAGATTCCCCTAATGGACTGGATGTGTTAATCCAGGTATAGTTTGAAGGTGCGATTCTTGCTGCCAAGTGGGATTGCAGGTGTTGGCTCCTTTGAGAGATGCATGGGTTGGTTTAGATATACTCTAGTATAGATAAGTCTGCGTGGTGTCATGGCTTTAGGCGCGGTATTATTTTCGTCGTAGCACAATGTTGTATTTTGGAGTGCTTTATATTTCGCATTTTATCGTTGGTTCAGTGGCCTTTGTTATGAGAGTTCTTTAAGTATACGTGTGGTCTGTGTATTTTACTCTTTTGGGGGTTAAATTTTTATTCAAGGGAACATTAATTCGATATTTGAATGTGCGATTGTATTAGGGGCAATGAACCTTTGTTGTAGTTTTTTAAATAGGGGTCCTTATTTATTTTTGGGGTTGTGGGTGTCTGTAGGGTTAGATGTTTTTTTTTAGGAAGGTCCTTATATTTTGATATTAGGGTTCGCTTGTGAACTGTGTTCTTTTGTTTTTACTTGATGTGTCTTGCCATTTATTTTTGGGGGTTTTCTGGTCTAGAGAGATGTTAATATTTTATGTGTAATACAGGGTCCTATGGTCCTGTGATTCATTCTGGGGGTACTGACATTTTATTTGATATTATGCTTGGTTCAGAATATCTGTATTATTATATTTTCCGAGTGGCTCTTGAAGTGTATTACGTATAGGTTTTTGGACGTGTTGTATTTAGTTAAATCTGGTGGATTGGTGTTGATGTCTGCGCATTTATTATTTTTCAGGTTTTGGTTATAAAGGTAGAGTCTTATTTTGATTTTAGGGTGTTGGAATTTTTTATTTTATAATTAGATGTTGGTCATTGTATTTATTTCAGGGGTATTGTGGCCTTGTATTCAGTTTATTCTGGGTGTTCTGAATCTTATTTTTTGTGGGGGGTCCTCGGTCACTGGAATTATATTGTATCTTCGGTGAGGAGTCGTTGTGGCTGTTTGGTTCTGGTGTGGTGTCTAATGTCTATCGACATGTTGTGAGTGTATTGGGGTTTGGTTTCTAAAGTATATTCATTTCACTGAGGGTGTGAATTTATTTCTTCAGGGGGTCTGGATGTATTTAGTGTTTAGGGTGGGGGTCTGTGTTTATGGGTGTTATTGATAGTTATTTCTTGTTAGGTCTTTGTCTTAGAAGTGGATTTGCTATGCAACTCTGTTTTTGTGAGGACATATAGTCTCGCCCATTACTAAACTAGTCTTTGTGGAATTAGATTACCGACAATTTTTGTTCTCATATGCACACTAGAATGTGAACTCGCTTTGTAAGATAATATGCGAATTTGTTTTTGAGTAGACTGCTATTATAGTATACATTTTTATTTGTTTGGGTGGGGGGTAGGTAATGGGCAGGGAGTATTGTTACAGATAATTTTACCCAGGAGTTTTTATATTCGATACTGTGTGAGACCCTCTGATTTGTAGAATTTAGATTCTCCTCAGTTGGACCTGCCTTTCTCTTTGAGATTTATTTAGTGTCCCTCAACCGGTTCCCTCTTCCTGTTATGTTTTCTTGTTTCCCTCGCCAGTGACAAATCTATTGAGTGTATATCATCGCCACGGGTTCTGTCTTAGTCAACTTTACAAGTCGGGAGACTAGCTCACTGCGGACTTATTTTTTTAATGGCTACATATTGCGCCAGAATTGTGAGCAGAGTATAATACTTACTTGGTGTACATTGTTTTTTATGCTACCTAGCGAATATATTTATATTTGTTAAGAAGTCTATGTTCGTATTGCACTCTTTAGGTTGTCGACAAGTAGGGGGTTCGTTTTATGCCCTGTGGTAGGAAGTATTTGAGTGTGGTACAGCTGTGCGCTCGCAAGAGCTTTTGGTCCATTGGGATAGTGTTAAGGGCAATGTGTAATTTGAATGGAGTGTGTAAGAGTTTTTAAGACTTGCGCTATTTAATATGTATGAGAACCTAGAGCTTATGCGTAGTACTATGTGGTTTTTTGCTATTGTTTATTGAAGTATATCAGAATTGTTCTTAGTCTAGAAGTTTTCAGTTTTACACAGGAGTGTTTACGCTATTTGACCTCTATCCTGCGCTCGCCTCAGAAATGCTGGGAAAGAGTTTCTTTGTGCGCTTGCACAGATATAACTCGTCAATTACTTCCGTTTGAGTGGCTCTGCTTTAGTGTTCATAGATGCCATGTGTCAAGATGATGCATAGTCGCGTTCTTCCTTGTATTGGTTGTTTATGGGCAATAATAGAATCGTTTATTTTGATGTCTGTTTGAAATTAGCGTTGGATGGTCTCTCAGTTTGTGCGCTGAAGGATCAGGCAAGTGCAGACAGCACTCTTCGAATCTATGGTGTCCCTTGTTGTGTTTTTGGGTCACAAATTTTTATTGTACCCTCTCGTGTGTACCAATTCCTAATATTCTCATGGCGACTTTAGTTAGTACCACCTTTCCCATCAAGTATAGTTCTGAATGTCCAGGTTACGTGCCCTAATATAGTTTGTTTCGGTTGTCACGCAAAGAATAGACAATGTGTAATTAGTATGAATAATGAGTGACGCATTTAGTGAGAGCGCAAGATTCGCGCCATAGACGTTATTCGATGTTTGTATATACGCAGTAGTATTCGAACTTGCTTATATTATCTTATTTTCTATATAAAGAGTGCTTGTTCCAGTTAGACAAAGGTAGATTTGAGGTTACGTTTTTGCCTTGTTTTGTGTTGTTTGTCGCTATATTTTGTTTTTTTTATATCTCTTTATTTTATTAAATTTTATTACTTAATCATTTTAATTTTTTACCATCCACATCTTTATAATTTTGTTTTTCATCTTACTTTCTTATCTTTTTTTATTTTATATTTTATTTCTTTTTTACTTATTATTTATATCTTTTGTTTGTGTGTGGATAATACACACCAAAATGTTATGCACCGCTCCCGCCCACCCTCTCCTCCATGAGATTTTCTATGTCTAGCTCACATGAATGTCCTTGTAGAAAATGACCGCACTCTTCTTTACGATCCTGGAAGTTGTTGATTTTATAGAAGGCATGTAATTTGGTGTTGCAGTATTTGTTGGTGACGCAAGTTTTGTGTACTTGAGTGTAAAGTTTTAAACTCCTAGTAATATCGAGATATTGGTAAGTCTTGACAAAGTATTAATCTACCAGCGCTAAATTTTGTGAGAGGGGGTTTTGCTCTGTTCCTATTTTTCGTTTTATATTGGTCATATTCAGATGTCTTCTTTATCTCTGTTTAGGAGGAGATCACTGAAGTGTGTGTATGGCTGGATTTGTTTTGTGTGGAGTGGAGGAAGTTTCGTAGTTTTGGAGGGCGTCAGTATTTAAATTTTACAAATATGTATATAATCTGCAAGATTTTTGTTTAGAGAGAGAGATATAGAGTTTTTTGACGACTTTTTATTTTTGGGTTCTTGTTTGTTATGTAATTTTTTATTTTACATTAGTTTCATCATTAGTAGACATATAAATAAGACCTCTTGATTTCGATTATATTTATTATAGTTTTATACGTCGTGGGGTTTTTTATTGTTGTGCAATGTTTTTGTTGATGGCACTAATTATTTTTTTATATAGATTATTTGTTATTTTTTAATTTGTTATTACTAGTTTATTAATGTTATTTATTTTGTTCTTAATGATATTTTTTGTTTTGTTATGTTTTCTTATTGTTTAGATAATGAAAAAGTCCGAAAGTGGAAGAGGATAACTTTTTTTATGTTTGTTTTTTTTTTTACGACTTTAAGTTAAGTTGTATTACGACCATCAAGATTTTCTTTTAAAGCTAATCTACGTCGTGTACTTTAGCTAGATTTGATCAGTGATGTACACTAGGCATGCAAGATCAAATAGCAGGCACACAGTTCTGCTTCTGACTGCTAGATATTTCGTGCTTTTCACTTTATTGACAGTCCTCCTGTGTGTGTTCGCTCGTCTTAGGTCCCGTATTGGACCGTTTCTGGATTCCTTTGACATAGCGTTGTTTTCGCTCCAACAGGCTCTGTGTGGGTCATCAGGTTATTCCGTATCAACGATCAGTGGACAGATGGCAAAGATTGTCTCCCTTTGGGTTATGTGTCTGCAGTCACTGTTTGCGGCAATGTGTTCGCTCAATAGGTTTCGTTGTATATGCGCACCAAGATTGTAGATTGGATTTCCCTCCGGTGCCTAGCGTACTTTGCGTGTGTATTGTCTGCGTTGGAAATAATCAGTGGCTTGTTGTTGAATTTAGTACAGAGCACTTGTTCCATAGTCTGCTCAGGCTCTATTGATAGGTGCTTGGTAGCTTGCAGATCCCTGTTATTGAGTATGACCTGAAATGCCTAGTCCTTGTGTGTGGTATCTTGCATTATGGGTGTTCTCCTCCTCGCAGGTTGGCTTGTCGGATATGAGTAGGTTTTTTGTAGTTTGCGGGGCCTACAAGCCCGGATGCTCAGACTCCGTCTGTGCAATCCTCCGAGTGTGCTACAGAACAGTCCGTCCAGGTTTCATTTTCATTTGTGTGTTGTTAAGAGTTCGTCGATAGACCAGCTGATTACAACTGTTGTTGTGTTGGGTTCCTCCCTGGTATATACTGCTAGTCCTGTAACAGTCTGAGAAGTAGCAGCTCAGCTATGTGCAGGCAGGAGGGGAGAGTGCGGAGTTGCCCGGGATAGATCGGGAGCTGTTAGTGAGGGTAAGGAATGGGCGGCGCCGGCTGCTCATCAGTGCTATGAGAGAGTGAGTATGGGTTAATCGTTTGGAGAAGCAGCTTGCCTCGGCGCGTCTGTCCAATGATGTAGGGCATCCGCCTCCAGGCTGTTGTTCTTCGTGTATAGCTCGTCCTCAGGTACTACAGTGACCATGCAATGATGAAGGACAGCACAAAGTTGATGTGTAGTGTGATGGCGCCAGCAGTAGTTCTTCAATAGAGATAAGAAGAATGTGATAGATTTATGTTAATAGTAGTGTAGTATGGGGCGTGAGATCTAGAATAATGTTCTTGATGATGTGAACTGTATCACTGTAAGTGTGCTGCATGTTGATGATTATGTATATTATGTAGGTGTGTGTTAGACAATTGTGTGGTATGGGTTTTCATGTTTAGATTGTATGATGTGTATATGTTTATCTGTGTTATACGTTGTGTGTGTGTTTGTATTGATTGTATTTGTGTAGTTTATGGTATGCATATTTATGTGTGTGTTTATGTATGTTTGTATTATTGTGTGTCGTTTGTGTATGTATGTCCTACTTGTGTTTGTACTTGTGTATTCTGTCGTATTGTTTATTATGGGTGTTTATTCACAATACATATCTATCTACATCATTTATAACTCTTGCATATGCAGTATAATGTATATTCCGTGCGCTGTGTGTGTGCCTTCTGTTCGGTCTATGTTCATCTGACTCGGTTTTTTTGTTTTGTGAATTGTTGTTTTTACGGTTGCGTCGCATTCGCCTTCTTTCGCGCATTCACACGCTGTGTGCTCTGTCAGGAGCTCGTCTCTTCTGCTATGCAGGTTGATTCATTTATGGTCAGAGCTGTCTAGTCTTGACAGTGTGATACGTATCGATTTAGTGTGTCATGTTGACAAGTATCTTGTCGCATATGGTTGGAGAGGTAATTTATTGGTTGTGGCATCTGATATATTTCTTGTCACAGGTGAGAATGTTTATTGAGTTTATAGATATTGGTCAGTTTGCAGTTTCGCTGCCTATCGGTGATTTTATCTCATTGATGGTGTCATGTTTGCTATGTGTCTGCTAATAAGTTGTGAATATTTAATCACTATTATGGTCTATGTGCACGGTCTCTGTCACATGTGTTTGGTAATTCACTTATGGTCAGTGCGCACTTCTGAGAGATGCAGTAGTGATGATCTTTAATGGTTTCTGTTTGCAGTTCTTGACAGTGGTTATCTTTTTTGTGTCGCAGTGCAGTTCGTAGACATGGTTGATTGTAATTTATGTGTGCATGTGAGTAGTTAATGTCCACAAGGTGATTTTTCTAATTTAATGGTCGCAGTGCAGTTGCTTGCTCATGAGATTTGATCTTAATTATTGTGTTCAGTTTGTGAAGATGTCTGTGGGTAGATTGGTTTCTGAGAAAAATGTTACCTTGTTGGTTAGGTGTCTTGAGGACTGGAAGTTGGAAGCGCAACTGTGTGATGTGTTGATTGTGATTGATGTAAGGATTATTTAGACGCTAATAATATAATGTTGCTTTTAGAGGCCAGTGATATGTTCTCTTGGGACCTTAAATACCAAGATGTGGTGTGGGCTCAAGAAGTCCAGGGATAGAGACTGTCAAGGGATAGATGTATCGTCAAGATTGACTTCTCACATTAAGATGGACGGGGGATTGTGTTGCTGAGTGTGGTTTCAGGTGTCTTTGTCATGCAGTAGATACCTTGTCACGTGTCTTGTATGGTCTTGGTTGTTGCTATGAACAACCGTTAGTGATTATCTCTAAGTTTCTCTTGCAAAAAAATTGTCTATGTTGGGATTAACATTATCAATCTTATGTGCAAGTTCGTTCTGTCTATGTAATTGTTGAACTACTGTCTTGCAGTGGCTCAGGAAGCTTGCTATGATTAGAGCTGCTGCATTCAGTGCGAATGAGGGTGTATTTAAGTGGAGTTTGTTTTTATACGCATCGACTATATTTTCCTTTACGCAGTCAGATATTCCTGAACCTTCTATTGATCGACAGTCTGCTCAGCTACCTCTATTTCACTCCAGAAGCAAGGATCAGGACGGCTGATGGTGCTTGTGCTTTGCTCTATTGTTGTGGTGTCTGAGATTCTATGATGTCATCTCGATCTCGCTCTCAGAGATGTCTCCTTCCTCCTGTTCGTTTTTTAAATATTTATATCACTTTTTTTTCTTTCTCTTTATAATACTTTCCCTTTTAACTCGTTTCATAATTTATATAATTTATTTTTTTTTTTTAATTTTTTATTAATTTTGTTTTATTTTTTATTATCTTAAACATATATTTTGTTAATATTAATTTTGTGGTTGTTGAGGAGATGATGATACAGTGATCCGACCATTACATATGTCCAAGTACAACCATCCACTAGCTTCCTGATCGGTGTAGTGTACTTGTGTTATTAGATTGTAGGCAGATGTTCGTTTGAAGTTTCCAGGTTTTGACCTGGATAAAAATATGGTTGTGTAAAAATCCACTAACTCCTATCCTCTGTATGCAGTGCAGCGCTTCTAATATCAGCGTTCTGGGGTCTCATTAAACTGAAAGAGTGTGTTAAGATGTTAATCACTGTAGAGAAGATTGTGTTACATATTTGTGGTGTAGAGGTTAGACCTTAACATAGACTGAATTTTTATGAGAAGGTTTGTTTCTAGAACTGTTGGTGCATGCATTGTAAAGACGACCTCAAGGATACGGTGAAAGGGTCTGCTGTAGTAGAAGCTATATGACTCATCACGCTTTGACGCAGATAGGTTCTCCCACGTCCTTCTGGGTGGGCATCTTGGATAGCTCACCTTTGAGTCTGTATCTCTTTCCTGGCTTATGACCGACTTCTTGGTGAGTTGAGTCCATGTGACTATCCTGGTCTCCTTGCAAATTTATTATTTTAGTTGCCCATATCCTTACACTCTCACATTTCGCGTCGCCTGATCACAGTGCTTTCTCACTTCCAGTCTACTCAGGTTTCCCGCACCAGATGGGGTAATTGTTTTCAGTGATATCTCCAAGAATGCGCACGTGAGCAGATAAGGAATGTTATGGTATCTCATATACAGTGTGGCTAGATCTTGCTTCAGTGACTGCATTTAATGATTTCCCTGTGCCGACTTGAAAGCGACTCTCTATCTGGATTACAATCATCCTGTGTGCAGACTTGTCTACTGTTAGACCTGGAATGTAATACCATCCTTGTGTGTTAGGACTGTCATCTGATCTCATTAATTGTGTATCTACTCACATGTTTGCAGAGTGCATCTGCTACTCCAATAATGATATTCACCTTGTGCGTAGAACTTGCCACTGACACAATGTTAATGATATTAGTCACCATTTGTGTTGACAGTACTGCTACACTGACCACATAATTGTATTTATTATCACCTGTGGCCAATGTGTTGATGCATTGACCACTAATGAATTGGATCTTTCTACCGTTGTCGCAAGAATGCACTGACCTTGTGATATTTACATTTCAATCTGTGCCAGTACTGCGACGATCCGCACTAAATAGTTTAAATTGAATATACTCACCTGTTGTACAGTCTTGCGCACTGACCATAATGGATATACGCCTGTTGCAGCTGTTACGAGCATCTGAAGCGCACATCAGTGTTTTGCGGCGGTTGTAGACGTTTACTATGTTCATCAATAACACACTGTGTATGATACATAGCGCCATTAAGGGAGTCTACAGACAGATCATGGATTATGGCTTTTATTGAGAGTTGTTGAAGTATGGGTGTATTTATTTGTCATTGGATTATGTTGTGTGTTATACTGATCACAAACTATAGACATTTATGATATGTGTATCTTTACACAGGTTAACGTAATACATCGCGCTAGAGAAATACATATACAGTGAGATCAATATTAATTCAAACATACATATAAACACATAGACAATGTCATACATGTACATACTTACAATATGTCTATACATACACACATCAGACACGATTAGTTATACAGAACATTTTATACGAATGAAACATACTTCTCAAAGCTACTTATAGAATAAACACATACACACAAGATGTATTAGACCTATAACATACAATATCATTGACCACACAATTGCTTATCATTGTTCTCTTGTTACCATTTAGGATACATTTATTTTTTTTTTGTCGCTGTTGCTCCCGCTTATTTTCTACTTACTTTGCATAATTATTTGTTCAGTACGGGGTATCTCTCTGTTTCACTCACTTTGTGGTCCTTCTGGTCTGGTTTGGGTGTCCTGGGCGAGATAGAGTGGATTAGCGCTGTGTGGGCGGAGCCTCTCATGGACAAGCGTTTCTCTGCTGCTTCCAGTTTTTCCTTTTCACAGTGTTGAGCATCCGTGGCGCCCCTTTACCGTACTCTCACGCTCTTCCGGTCGCCTCTGTCCGGGCTAGGTATGCCGCTTCTTCACACTCGCTGTGCATCTGCACATAGTCTGTTGTGCTGTTCTCGTGTAAGACTGTTAGGTTGCGGTCAGGTGGGGATGCCCTCCACACAAGTTGGATAACCGTTACTGGATGTCGGCTATTATCAGAGTCACTGGTAATGACCTGTGTCGAATGCCGGACTGGTTTCTGAGATCGGGGCGTCAGAGATGAAGTTGGTAGGCTGGGTGCTTTGTTGCCTTTCCGGAACAGAATCATTTTAACCCTGAAGCTTCGTACTTGCAGCCTGGTGAGAAATATCCCTGGCTTATATTGGCTGGCTGGCTTTCTTTTCTCGTTATCCAGATAGGTTCATTTCTATCAGGGGTTTCTGCGCAAGCTTATCAGCCTAGCGCCAAGGTCTGTGCTTAGGTTAAGCTATAAGATGGCCAGATTAATTCATTGATCGCTATAGCTTGGTGTTCGCCTAACGTTAGAGTATCTCTGTACAGGGCTGTGCAATGTCGAGAGGATATTACCTACTTAACTGTGTATTTGGTATGCTTAACCTTATGTGAGTATTGCTCGCAATCAGTGACTGCGGGTCATAGTATCTCAAAGGTCTTTCCTAGCTGCTCTTGGTCTCGTGTGATGGTGTATCCTGGTGTAAATGTTCAGAAAGACAGAGTCTTGGGAACCGGTTTGTTAAGTCATTGTCCTCGGAACCCTATTGAGCGGTGTCCCAGTGTATGTCTCGTTCTGTGTATACAAGATATTGTCTTAGTCAGTGGTTAGACTGGTTTTTGTGACTGACTATGTATCTGCTGCGCTTGTTGTTCTGACCTGATGTTCTAGATTTTTTGGTTTATAACGTTTTTTAGCCTATTGATATTTATGTGTAGATTGTGTACTACATTGTTTACTTAGTAGTGTTAATATAGAGAAAATAACATAAAAAGAAGGGTTTATTGCCTTTGTTCATATTGGATGTTTTTGTCTGTAAAGTTAAAGCTAAACCATTAAAAAGAATTTAGAAAATATAAAATATCATGTATAATTTAATTACATTGTTAATATGTTATAATTTATTTTGTTAGATTGAGTAATAAATAATTGTGATACATTGGTGTACTCGCAATTAATTAAGAAACCACACGATATATTTGATTAGTATAATCTTGATTAGAGTTTATTAATCTAACAGGTTTTATTTTAGTGTGAAATGTGGAGAATGCAGTGGTCAAGAAAAAGAGTATTGTATAAGAGTAAAAAGAAGCCTCAAATAATTAATATGGTCGAATCATAGAAAATGTAAAAGAAAGAATATTGCTGTCTCAGTTATTTTATTGTTGTAAATGTTTAATACTTACTGCTCTTCCAGAAATTAATACCAAAAAACTTTCTCCACAGTCAACATCAGAGCCATCATACTAAACTATGTTCGTGCACGCATACTTAGAAGAAGTAGTAACTAACAGTAGTTTATTGAGCTTCATTAATAAATATCGCGAAGTGAGGGCATATAATAGATCCCTCTCTACAAAATTTAGCTGGTGATGTAATTAGACTTTTCAGGTCCTGTGGTTAAGGAGGTTATGTAATAGTATTTAATCCGTGTAAAATTTTGATCCGCAAAAATATATGCACCTGCAGAAGAGAAAGGTTATTATAATACACGTGTGGTTGTTGAGTATGGAAGAGTGCGTGTATTTTACTCACTTAGGACTTATTATGGTGCGCTTGATAGAACATTGATTTGAAGTTTTTTCTTGATTTATTTTTGGGTGGGTTGATTATCCACACATAAATGTTATGCTATCTGAAAAGACAACATGTATTTGAAATTAGAGACTATTTCTGTTGTGTGAATCAGTTGTCGTAATTGTTTTATGTGATAAGATATAGTTTTATAAGCGTCTGGTGTATTACGTATAACTGTATCGTATGGAGTTGTGTAGCTTTGGTTTCACTATTATGACAGTAATTTATTTGTTTATTTTTTTGTTGCTCTGTCGACGTCATTTACGGTCTGGGAGAAGTATAGAGACTACTTTGGTGGTGGTGGTACGTGAAAGTGATGTAATATTATGTATTTGTATGAGTAGTTATTATTTGTGACGTGTAGACAACTACAGGGCAACCATGACGGTTGCTCTGTGTCGCCCGTTGCCTGCTCTCAGCGTAACTACTGTGTCGCCCTACTTTAGTGTCAATGAGACTTGTACTAGAGAGTAAGCTTTTCGTATGTTTGTCCTCATTCGCAAGAGTCCAATAGAGCGCAGCTTCATATCTTACTAGTTTCTTGTGAATCATGTGTAGAGCTGCTACATGCTGTTCTGGTTTGGTTTTCTGTGCAGCACAAATCTTTTTTTCCAGCAAGTTTCGATGGAGCTGGATGTCGGTGCAGATGTGTTAGCTATCTGTTGCTGTGTAATCTCTATGATCAGTAGAAGATTTTCTTGTATAATGTGTCACTCCTCATATGTTCTCAATATAGTGTTTACATGACTCACTTTGAATGTCAAGATCTACGTGCTTATCTATACCCTTTACAATTTTAATGTCCTTACTGTTTTTATGCACCATATGGAAGCTCTCAAAAAGCAGTTGTTGTCGCTCCGTTCGGTCTTCCATCACTTTTTGTTCCAACGGTCATGCCTCTTTTGTGAAACTAGGGCAGATAATGTATTAGAAATGTTTAATATATTGTGGTGTGTAAAACATTGTTGTACTGCCGCTCAGTTCAGTTATTTTTGCCACATGTCTGGAGTGACGCGCTATATTGCATTAAATAATTAATGTGACGCCAGTGTGTTGTGTCTACGCGCAGCCTTTAGTGGTAGATGAGAAAACCTTGTGGCTTGGCCTGTGCGCGAATGGGATGTCACTGACAGGTATACATATGAGGATCGTAGGTGACTGGATCATTGGTACAATTGAAATCAGGAGCAGGAGGGCTTTTGGGATTATCTGTCTGGGCGTAGGGTCAGTTCATTTGGATATAAAACTTCCCTGTGGTGTGGAATTTTACTGTATAATTTCCTCCTCTCTCTCCCTAAAAAAGATAATAAGTTGTTGGTACTATGTCGTACGCATTATAAACTTGGCCTCTTTGTTACTCAGCTATGTGATATGAGAAGTGGTCTATGGAATAGATGTTCGGGGTGTCGTATTTTACCAAGGCTATTTGTTATGGGTGTACTTTGTCTCACAAAACAGTGGCATATGCCTCGACCTTCTTTGATTAACTTCCAGAGAAGTAGTATTACTCAGTAACTCCCTATTTGCAGACCGCCACGTAAATCTCGCTAGATTACTGGACCTTCTTGAATATAACTTCAGAACTAGACCTTCTGAATGAATTATCGATTTACTTTAGACCTAGACCCTCCATACAAATGATAGATTAGACCCCCAGATCAACAGGCCACAGACCCCCTAAATAAATATATCCTTGACCAGACCCCCCCCCCCCAAATAAGTGCAGACCCCAGATAAACTAATACAGGCCACAGAACCCCTAAATAAATACAGGCCCCTTAAATAAATTCAGACCCTAATATAAATATACCTTATACCAGAACCTGAAAATAAATGCAGACCCCCAGATAAACTAATAAAGGTCACAAACCATGTAGATAACTTCAGACCCTCTGAATTAATATACTTTTGACCAGAGCATTAATATAAATTCAGACCCCCAGATAAGCAGGCCATAGGACCCTTACATAAATATATCCTAGACCAGACCCCAAAAATAAATGCAGACATCAGATAAATTAAGACAGTTCACAGAACCCCTAAATAAATATAGGTCTCCTATATAAATATACCCTAGACCAGACCCCCAAAATAAATGAGGACCCCATATAAACTACTAAAGGCCATTGCCCCAATATCCCTTAATTAAATACTGGTTCCCTTAATAAAATTAGACCCCCAAAGTAAATACAGACCCCTAGATAAACTAATACAGGCCACTGATCCATGTAAATGAATATAAGCCTCCTAAATAAATTGTGTCCAAATAATACTGCCAAGCCATGACCACATACTATTCTGTATAACAACGCTTTCAGGAGCCAACAGCTGAATCCACTGGATAGGCAGAGGATTGCACTTCAAATCCTGGATTAACATCTGTCCATGAGTGGTTTTAATTCCACAGTAATTCTAGCAGATGATATGATATAGCACCTAAAATGGTTATACAGAGGAAGAGGGGTGATTCTGTCTGTCTCCAAGGGCAATATTGTTTTGTAGAAGTGACGGGATGTTCAATCCACTTGGGGAACTAATGAAAAAAAAAGATTAAATAAAGTTGTCCATAGGAAAAACAGAAATAAACAGAAACTTTTTCCTCAATTTTTTTATTTTGTGCGTAAAAGTATAAAAATTAAA
>JAODAL010050267.1:0-27531 GCA_025379985.1 Phyllomedusa bahiana
AAAGCCCTTTTTACATCAAAAATTCTTAAGGCTGTAGATAATTTTGGGTTTGAGCAAGGAGGGGGCCGGGTGTTTAACAAGCAGAGATTTTCGGGACTCCAAGGTGCTACTTGGGTTGGGGGTAAAATATTGTCCAAAAAATTTGTGTATAGTTTTTAGGACTAGTGGGGGTGTGAGGAAAAAGTGTAAAAGGGCCCTTTCCCGCTCCCAAAGGGCGGGAAACTACCCCCAAAAAAAGGGGGGGTATTAAAAATATGTGAAAAACAAAAAAAAACAAAAAAAATTAAAAAAAATGGGGGTCAGTTTTAAACAAAAATTTGCTTCTATGAAGAGGGCCCAACCCCAACAAAATGGAAACTTCAAAAAAAATTTATTATCATGGGATTTTTGGTCACGAAGAAGTGATTGATCTCAATAGAGGAATAAAAAAGAAAACATAAAATTAAAACTGAAAAGGGGAAAACATTTGAAAAAATTTCCCTAATCCAACACCAGCAGAAAATTTACTCCCGCATGTTCTAGTATGCATAACCAGGGGGAAAATTGTAGGGGTTTACGATGGCCACATAGGGGCAAAAACCATGGCTGTCCATTTCAACAGTTCTTGACCTTTAAATTTATCCAAACCCCTTTACATCGAGGCCATAAAAGGGAAAAAAAGGAAACCCTTTTTAAATTCCCCAGAGAAAAAAACTTGTAAAAATCCCCTGGGGGGTAACTGAATTAAAACCCAAATGTCTACTTTTAACAAGTTTCCCAGGAAAAAGTACATGGGAGTGGGGGAAAGATGAGGACCCCAAACAACAATGAAAAAAGGGCCCAATTTTCCCAAAGATACTGTGATAAAATTTAAATCAGGAAACCAAAGGGAAATTTGGAAGTGCAGGTGTGGGCCCATCTGATACCCCCTTAAGGATGAAATTGGGATTGAGGTCTGATTTGTTTGCTTTGTGGTCAATTTCAATTTTCTAAAAAAGAAATCATTTTAAATATATCCCTAAAATTTACAAAAAAATCCCAAAGAGCCCCTTAAATGTTTTAGAGCCAAAAAGCACACCCTTTCCCCTTTTAAAAATTGGGACAATAGAGCCACTTTATAAAAACGTTTAGTTCAAAAATTTTCATTTTGGGGTTCCCCCATAGAAACCCAAAACAAAAGCCCCCCTTTTTTAAATTTTCCAGAGCACCGAAATAAAAGGGGGATTGTTGCATGGGAAAAAAAAAGTAAATTTTTAGTATTAGAAAGTTTTAATACATGTGGCCCATAGAAATTCTTCTTTAATAGTGACATCAAAGTCCCCCTCCATTACTGCCCACAAATTTTCCTTGTACTTCATGACATCAAAATTGTTTTTCCCTTTTTAAAAACCCCAAAAGGTAAAATTATTTGTCCAAAAATAATATAACAAATGTTTTGAAGGGGTGACCTTCATACCATCTGGCTATAACATACTTAATTTGACTTTGCAACATGCTTAGTTCTAAAGGGGTTTGAAAATTTACTGTTTTGCCCCTTGGGGGAAACCCAATCTTTTTTTTTCTATATTTTACAAATTACAACCTTTTCCACTTTCCAAAAATCTCAGTTTTGTTTTTCGGCTGTTTCCCCCAGGAAAAATCAGGGGTTCGAGCACCGAAAAAGTTTTTTCCAAGAAAAATAAACACCATCATCCAAGTTTAATCAATAGGGTCTTTTGGGCCCCAAAAACTGCTTTAAAGTGGGGGCCCCCATGACTTTTGGAAGGGAAATAGGGAAATGAAGTCCTTTCATTCCCAAAAGGCCCAAAAAGAAATTTGGACGTCCAGGCAAAAATATCGGAGTAAAACAATGGGCCTCATCAAAAGGGTTATCAGTTCGGTTTTCCCCCAGACACGGCAGGGGGAGGTGGCTCCTAGGATTTCGTAAAAAGGAGATCACAGTTTGCCCATGCAACCCCCAATGTGACATGCTTTACACAAGTCTGAAATGGTGGCCCCAAAAAAAGATGAAAAACCCTCGACCCCCAATATGTCACAAGAAATTTGGGCCTTAAATTTTAACAAAAAAGTATTGAAAAGTTGGACTTTTTGGCTCAAAAAAATTGGGTGGGAAAGAGGGATTTGGGATTTTTGGAGAACGGGCTAAATTCTGCCCTTTTCTACAAACACAAAGCCTAGGGAGGGGTTTTGAAAACCTAAACGGGGAGGGGGGCACTGTATTGGGGAAAAAAATGGTCAGGAAGTTGGAGAAAAAATTAAACTAAGGGCCTGGGGGGGGGGGGGGGAAAACCAACAAACACAATACCCTTTAAAGATAGTAAAAGATGGGAGCTGGGAAATTTAGTGACAAACAGGGCTTAAAGGGTAAGGGAGGTGGTGTAGTAAAAATAAAGGACGGGGTTAAAAAATTTGAAAACCAAAAAATCTTTTAAATTTGCAGCGACCATTCCCAAGGGGGTCCCACCAACAAAATACATAAATTTAAGAATTATAAATTGCTGTAAAAAAAAAAATGACAAATTTGGGGGAAATGAGACATGATGGTGAAGCTATGACGGGGGCGGGAACTTTAAAGGGTTTACAGTTTATTTTGGAGAGATCGAAAAAACCCCGGAAAGGGCGGGGGTTTTATGTCTCTATTTTAAAATCAAACCAAACCCACTACTGGAAATATACAAACGGGAAATTCATGGGGGATTCACTTTGGGTGATTTTAAAGAAGGGCAATTTGATTCTAACGAATGGAATTCTTTTAAAATTTAAGGGGAAAAACCCTTCGTTCCCCGAACGAAGCCCGGTTTTGGGGGTTACTTGGGGTTTAAACGAATTTGTGTTTTGGGATTGATAAAATGGCTGCAAGTACATGGCTTTTCCCAGGGGGGAAAAAGAATTTTGGGAAAGGGAAGAAAGGCGTACCCTCCCTGAAAAGGCAAAAAATAAAGCCAATCAGAGACCGGCGGGGTTTTCCCTGTGACGCACCAAACTATATATGTCCGGGCGCGCCCAATGGAAAGCAAAACCCCTCCTCCCCCGTGTTTGTTGGGGAAGGGTCTCCCCGCTGCTGCCATGATAAAACATACTAAAAACTCACTTTATAAAAACGTTTTTTTTGGGGGTTGTCACCAGCTTGTCTCGGGGACTGTTTCTCTTAGGTTTTTAATTTCTTTTTGGGGGTTTTGGGGAACTGAAGTCCAGTTTTGTTTCCAAATTTCAGCTGCATATACTTTTTAAAATAAAAACTGCTCAGTTCTTGGCAATTGAATACCCAAAGGGGTTAAAATCTAAGCCTTTTTGTTGTATTCATTAAAAAAACATTTTTTTACTATAAAAAATCCCAAATTAATTTTTTGGGTTTTCCCAATTTTTTTAAACGCAATTTGACCCAGGGGGGTTAATTAAGCGTTGTTTCCTGCTTTGGGTCCTTAAAAAAAAAACTTTTTTTTTTCACCGCCAAAGAAGAAATTTTTGGCTGTAGCTTTAATTCAAATCCGAAGCTTAATTCCCAAGTTTCTCTGTTTTTGGTGTTCCGTAAAAATCCGCTTTTTTAAAAACCGCAAAAAAAGGCTGGTAATTTTTTGGCTGCCCCATTTCTTTTGCGAAATTTTAAATGGGGGGTTTTAACAAAGTTTTTTTTTCTGCAGTTGTATTCAGTAAAAAAAAACCCTTTCTTTTTCACCCCCCAAAGAAGAAATTTTGCCTGTACCCAAAATTCAAAACCCAAAGGGTTTTAATTTACGAGTTTTTCGTTGTTGTTTTCCGTAAAATCACCCCGTTTTAAAAACACACTACAATGCGGAAATTTGGGGGCAGCCATTTTTTTTTGTGCATTTAAAACCAAGGGTTAACTAAGTAGTTTTCTGTTTTTGTTTTCCTAAAAAAAAACTTTTTTCCCCTGCAAAAGAAAAAGGGTTTCTGTAGCAAAAATTCTTATTCGAAGGTTAATTAAGCCTTTTGTGCTTTTTTTTTCAGTAAAACACAGTGTTTTTAAATGGCACATACAAGTAAATTTTTCCTGCCCATTTGGGAGCGAAATTTATACCCAAGGGGTTCCCCAATTTTGTTAGTGGGTTCATTTTTTTTGTAAAATTTACGGGGTGTGTTTTTACCCATTACGTTATCTTCTAAAACAGGCTGTCCCTTTTTTTGAAAAAAAAACAGTATTTTCGGGACAGAGAGGTGGCAGGCCTTAAAACTGGGAGTGGAAAGGGCAAAAAACTTTCCCTGGGGAAACGGGCCCCGGGTCGCAGAAACAGGGGGGGACTCGCAGCAGGGTCACCAGAACTCCCGGTTTGCCCATCTAGCGGCCGTGTGTTGTTATCAATTAAAAGGGTTTATTGTTTTTTTTGCCCAAAGGTCTCCCCCTTCCCCCAAATGACATCTACAACCCCAAAAGAGACGGTGGGAACGTCAAAAAAAACCCTTATTTGGGGCGGGCCCGGGGAGCGGGTTCAGCACCCCCAAAACCAGTCCTAAACCCCCCCTTTTGCCCACCCGGGTTTCCCCACCAGAGACTACATGGGGCCTTTGCTAAAGCCCCACAAATAAAAGGGGAGGAGGAAAAAATTGAGGGGCAGTCAAAGTACTTGGGCAGCAAAGAAATGGGGCCAATTTTCCCCTGCTTTTTGCAGTAGCAGCAAAGTATAGATGGGGAGTGTGGCATGGGAGGTAAAGTTGTGGGGGGTCCCCTGCTTTCCCAAGACCGGGGATGAGGACACCAGTGACGAAAAACACAAATCGATGATGTTGTAGCCGCCCCGGCACGGGGGAGTGGGGTAAAGCAAGGGCTTCACCCATCATAAAAAAGGGAGAACAGGGCACCCAGCTTCCCCAAAGGCAGCGGCCACCCAGCAAGGGGGTTGTTTGGCCTGAGCCCCACCCCAAAGGGTACAGCAGTGTGAGGTCAGGACCAAAGGGGGCCACGGGGTAAAAAACCCCTTCGCGGGCCCCAAAAAGAAAGGGGCATTTGGGGCTCAGCGAGGCAGCGGCAGTAGTAGTCACTCAGTGCGAGCGTTGGCGGTAAAATCGTTTACTTGGCGGGGTTTGGCAGTTCTTTGGGTAAACACCAGAGGGCCAAAAATTTTGGTAAATGTTAAAAATCTTTGGGCAAAAAAAGTGAAGCGTGGCCAGGGAGCTAACTTTGGCCCCCGGGGCCCTCCCGTCAACACAGGGCAGAGCCCCACCATCCGGGGCTGGGAGAAACGTGTCTCATATGTGGTGGTAATCCTGCCGCCCCCGCTACAGCGCGGGCAGCGGCCAGTGGCACGCATGCCATTGCAGCCGGGGCCCAAAGGGGTTTCCCCCACCTCTGGGAGAAGGGGGCTTTTCTCTTTGTCATCATTCCCGGTCCAATTTCTCCTGTTTTCCCCGCCATTCATTGGGGCCAGCAGTCGTTCAACGGGCGATTTCAAAAAAACAAAAAGTTTTGCGTCCAACCATCCTAAGGTGCAGAAGCCGACCGGGTTTCCGTCCAAAAATTTTTGGGCTGGGAGTCCCCCCCTTTTCCAAAAGGTGGATCCTGCAAACCCTTCAGAAAAACTAATGGGTTGTGCTAGCCGAATGGGGGAAAATTCCAAGCCGTAATTTCTTTTCCAAAAAAGGCCGTACCAGCACTTCACAAATATGAGAAAAATAAGGTGGGCCAGTCCTTGACCTTTGGTTTTTTTTCAAGGTGCAAAGGCAGCGCGAAGCTGGGGCTGAAAAAACGGTAAGGGCCAGTACAAAGCCCTTTAAGGCCCAATTGGGGGAATGGGGCTTCCCGCCCCGCCACACCAACAACTTTGGGCAAAGGGGACGCCGCTTTCTCCCTTTCCCTTTTTTCAAACCCTTTCGCTTCCCCGGGCCAAAGCCCCCTCCCCCCTCCACCACCCCCCACAAACTCAGCCTCCACCCAATGGCTACCTATCATTTCCAATGTGTAGGGGGACGCGGTGGGCCCGCGTTTAAATTTTGGGTTGCCCCGGGGGAAAGGAAAATTTTACTACATGGGAGGAAGGGTTTGTTTTTCTGCGCCAACCCGCAAATCGGAAAACCCTTGGGGTTTGGAAAAAAGGGGGGGAACCCTGGTTGCGCTGCACCAAGGAGGGGTGGTCCCAAACCCCTGCGGGCAAGGTTCAATTGATTGTGGGAAAAATTTCCTTAAGTCTTCCAAACCGATTTTTCAGGGAAAATTCTGAAAATGGCCAGGAAAAATGTGCATGCACTTCATCCATTCCCCACAAAGCCAAGAAAAACCCCCTTGAGTTGCAGGGCCCAAAAGGCCCCTCCCCCAAAAACCGCTGATAAGGGGATGGTTTTCCCTCCCCTTGGAATTCCAGCCTGACATGTTGGTCCGACCCGTAAGAACAGAGAAAGGGTATTCACGATTTTTTGTTTATCTACGGAACCCGGAGAATCCCCGTATAATTTTTATGTCACCGTGGAAACTCATGCTTTAAAAACCCCGCCCTTTTTCTGAGGGGAAACTAAGACCACGTTAAATTTTCCCGCGCCAGGACTACGGGGTGGAAAAACATAAATTCCCCTGTTTTAAAGGCCGGAAAAAGATCTTAAAAAAACTGTCCCGGGCAGGGGGCTGGAACTGGGGGACTACACTCTGGCCACATGATTTTTGTGGGGGCGAAAATGGAGGAGGAGGGGAAATTTGGAAACAAAGCATTTTCTGGGAAAAATGAATTTTACCCAGGTGACAGGGAAAGGGGGAGTAGGGGGCACTGGAGGTGAGGAAGACGAGGCAGATGACCCACAAGCACCCGGGAAAATATACAGTGGAGATGGAGGAAGGGGGTCCCTCAGATCACTTGTGCCCGAAGGCCCGCGTATGCTTTTTGCCCCGGCTAGTGGGCGCCGAAAAATTTACATCCGGCAGAGGGGGACTTTGGCTCTCCCCCCTATTGGGCCCCCTAACCCGGGTCCAAAATGGGAAACCTTTTTCCCAGCTGCTGAGAGGGGGGGAAAAACTCAAATACTATAGGGAAATCCCCCATAGTCAGTTTGGGTGCTACCTATGTGCGGAAACGTCCCCCTCCTTTACAGGGCTGACCGGGGGGTCCTCGCGCTCACCTACTACGGGCCCCGGCGCGGGGGAAAGGGGGGGGGGGGGTAGGAAAAAGTAAACCCCTTTCCCCAGCAGCAACCTAAGTTGGAGGCACGATGAAACGCTTCCTTCAAACCGCCAAATGAGGAGAGCAAATTTGCCAGCAGCAGCAAACAGGACCCTGGAGCAGCCCGAACCAAACCCGGGTTTTGGGCCTTTCTTTGGGCAGCACCCTTTTCCCCCTTTTAGAAGGGAACCGCTTGGACTATGGGAAGGCCCAAAAAGGGTGTAAAGGGCCCCAACTTTCCGAGTTTTTCAGTGGGAAAAAAACTGTCCTGCCACCATATGTGGACAGTGCAGGTTTCATTTTGGCGGGGGCCAACCCTTAAACCAAGGAGGACCTGGGTTGTCCACGGGAAATTGGAAATGACCGACCTTTGTCTAATGAATCAAGCGGGGGAAACGGCCAGGATTTCCCCATACCCAAAGCCCCTTTGGGGTCAAATTTCATCAGCCATGGGCCCTCACCCCAAAAATGGAAATGAGTTGGGTTCAAACTACCTGCCTCACCCCTATTCGATGGGCCCCCACCCCGGCTGATGCCAAAAATCTGCTGCCAGTTTTTTTCCATCTACCAAACCCCCATCTTTAAACCCGGGCTTTGGGATTTTCCCCTTCCACCTCCCCCCACTGTCCCCTTTTGCCACTCTATAACCTCATGCTGCTGCTGCTGTTGCTGGTGCAGTTGGGCATCCCACTGTGTCAATTTTCCCACCCCCCTCTGAAACCTTTTGGGTGCGTGGCTGTGTGCCGTCACCTCCCAACACTCCCCGTCCCCTGTACCACCCCTGTGGCCCCACTTGTTTCCACCTGAGCCCTCAGCTTGTTTTTGTTCCAGCTGTCACTGCCATGACATTATCAGGCAACATTCCCGCTTCAGTTATTTTTTAATTTTTTACCTATTAAGTACCCAGGGAATTTAATAGAGAAAAGATTCTAAGAGCGTCGTCAGTCATCTGAGTGACATACTAAAACACAACATAGTATGAAGACCAAACCAAGCTCCCTCTGCATATTTAAGCATGGCACAATGTTCTACAGCACCCTACAGGCTCTGTGCAGCCTTGAAATAGCTGTTTTTTAATGCGATTCGTCCCGAAGTAATTCGGACCGTAACAAATTTGGTCAGAAAATTCGGCTAAGTCGCCAAATTGAATTTTTGAGATATTCGCCCATCTCTAGTAGATATACATAGGGGTAATAACAATAATATAATTCTACTAGGGGTCTGCTGTAAGCACCTAAATATAACAGAACCCATGGAAGATGTGATTTTCAGGGAAATAGATGAGGCAGCTAATCCAAATAAGGTTGTTATTATGGGCGACTTTAACTACCCAGACATAAATTGAGAAACTGAAATTAGCTCTCATAAAGGAAACAGGTTTTTGTCAATAACTAAGGATAATTACCTTTCCCAACTGGTACAGGAGCTGGCTAGAGGAAAAGCCCTTCTAGACTTAATATTGACTAACCCACCTGACACAGTAACAAAGGTTCAGGTTGGGGGCAACTAGGAAATAGTGATCACAATATAATACATTTCCATGTATCCTTCAACAGAGCATTTTGTTGAGGAGCCACAAAAACACTGAATTTCAGGAAAGTTAATTTCAATCTTCTTAGAGAGTCCCTATTGACTGGGACAAGTACTTTAAAAATAAAAGAACAGATAATAAATGGGAGGATCTTTAAAAACATCTTAGGCACCCACTGGGAGAGGTACGTACCTTATGGAAATAAAATTATTAGAAACAGAAAAAAAAAAATGCTGATCAAAAGAGATATAAAAGAGGCAATAAATAACATAAAGAAACTGTTTCAGCTACTTAAACAGGAGGACAGTGAAGAGGCACTAAAAAACTAGGAAAAAGGAAAAAAATAAAATATGTAAAATAATGATAAAGGCAGCAAAGCTGGAAACAGAAAGGCTGATTGCAAAAGAGAGTTAAGCTAAACCCAAAATATTTTTTAACTATATAAATAGTAAAAAGATTAAAACGGATAATGTTGATCCTTTGAAAAGTAGTGAAGGAGGTATTGTAGAGGGCAATGAGGAGAATGCAAACCTATTAAGCATTTTTTTCTCCACTGTATTTACCAAGGAGGATGACCTTCCTGTTGCGCAGAGGGATGAGGTAAACTCCAACGTAAATGTTTCTTGTCTAACCCAGGAAGAAGTGCAGCTCCGTCTTAAGAAAATTAAAATAGACAAATCCCCAGGTCCTGATTAGAGATCGGCGAATTTCTAAAAAATTCGAATTGGTGACTTCGCCGAATTTTCCGTCAAAATTCGTTTCGGTCCAAATTACCTCGGGATGAATCGCGTTAAAAAACAGCTATTTCCAGGCTGCACAGAGCCTGCAGGGTGCTGTTAGATGTTGTGCCATGCTTAAATATGCAGAGGGAGCTTGGTTTGGTCTTCATAGAATGTTGTGTTTTAGTATGACACGCAGATGACTGCCACCGCTCTTAGAATCGCTTCACTATAAAATTCCCTGGGCACTTAAGAGGGCAAAACTGACCAAAAAACTGAAGCGGGAATGCAGCCTGATAATGTCATGGCAGCGCCAGCTGGAAAAAAACAAGCTGAGGGCTACGATCCTACCATAGCGTCAAAGAACACAGTAGTAGGTTACCGGAGCCACCACAGATCGCAGCACGGTAAGGGGACGTCACAGCAGGAGTCACCCTGCGAGGCCACAGCATCCGGTGTCATCTACCGGCCATGTGTTGACCACACTTTCTCCCAGATGACATCTGACAACCCCAGCAAAGAGTCGGTGGGTTTTTCACACACAACCCCTTGTTGGCATGGCCCGGGAGCAGTTGATGGGCTCTCACCTGTCCTCAACCCACCTCTGTCCCGTTCGCTTCCCACAGCCAGAGAACTACTATGTGCTGTGGCCTCTGCACCACTTTACAGTGAGGACCAAATCTTTAAGGACAGTGGGCAGCAAGGAGGTGGGGAAGACATCCGCTGCTTCTTGCAGAAGCGGGCAAATAGTGATGAGGAGGGAGAGTTGCAATGGGGGGTTACAGTATGTTGCGAGCTGTCAGGCTTTGTACAGCGACACCGTTGAGGAGGACGGCGGTGACTGGCAAACACTAATCGATGTAGCCGATCGCACTTGGGAGCCGGGTGAAGCAGGCGAGGCTGGGACAAGTTATTCTGGTGCCCTAGTTTAACAAGGCATAAAGTGCCCCCCAAACGGAAAATTCAGTCCACTCCATGCCTCCTTGTGCCCCCTTTTCTCCCTCGACTACCCATTGTCCCGGCCCTGGAAGCATTCCGTTATCTCTACATTAAGTTTTAGGAGACGGGAGGAGAAGAAGGAGGCTTTGGACGACAGACAATCTGGGATCTTGGACAGTAGAGAGTTAATGTCTGGGCCGGAGATGTAAAGTTGGGTGTCATCAGCATACTGGTGGTTTTGAAAGTCATGTGATGCTATCAGCTGACCCAGACCAACAGTGTACAAGGGTTCATCATTATCATAGGGAGAAGAGAGCAGCAGCTTGCGTGTCAGGCAGTGGCGAAGCCAGTAAGTCGGTAGTGTGGCCGGGAGTCAGCAGGGTGGCAGCAGTGCGAGGTTGGGAGCCAAACGGCCACGATTTAGACCACCCACTTTGCAGGTCCCAGAAAGTAGCGGCACAGGGGCTCACCGGGTCAGCGGCGGTAACAGTCAGTCAGTGCAGCGCTTTGGTGGTAAAATCACCTACTCGGCGGTGTGCCAGTTTTTTGACGAGACACTAGAGGAGGGTTGAACATAACTATATGTAGAATCTGTGGGCAGAAAGTAAAGCGTGACCAGGGACCTAACGTTAGTACCACGGCCCTGCATCAACATCATGCAGTGTCACCATACGTGTTTCAGATGTGGTGGTCCATCCTGTCCCAACAGCTGTAGCACCCAGTGGCACGCCTCCATTTAAGGCAGTCATGGCTTCAACACCTCTGCCGAAGACAACTCCCTGTCAAATTACATCATCTATCGGTCCAGATACTCCTGCTCCTCGGCACACATGGTGCCAGCAGTCGTTCACCGAGACGATTGCCAAGAGACAGCAGTATGCGTCCATCCTAAGTGCAGAAGCTGACCGAGCTCCTGTCCAAGTGGGTGGTACTGCAGTCCCTCCCTTTACAAGTGGTGGACTCTGCACCTTTCAAATAACTGGCCAGGAAACTTGGCATTCACTTCAGTCATTGTAACGACATGGGTAGTGGCTGCTCTGGACCACCACAAGTGGTAGTAGCGGCCACGCCAGGGAGCGGGGTCTAAGTAGGTCCCGGTTTTCACCAGAGCCTGCCGCAAGGCAGGATGGACTTTCTGCGGTGGGAGTGCTACCAGGTCGCTACTCCTGGTGCGACTAGCTTGCGGTGGCAGCCGAGGCGCAGCGAGGTACCGAATCGTAAGACGAAACTCGTAGTCAAAGGTCAGGCCAACAGGTCAGGGCAGGCGGCGGAGATTCGAGGTCAGGTAACGTAGCAGAAAGGTCGGGTACACGGGCAGACAGGAACTGATGAACAGGGGAAATTGATGAACAGGAATAAATATATTAACAGGTGGACATTATTGAACAGGGGGAAATTGATGAACAGGAATAAATATATTAACAGGGGGAAATTATTGAAAAGGGGAAATTGATGAACAGTTAACAGGGGAGGGCCTCCCCTTTTTCCACTTTTAACAGGGGAGGGCGTCCCCTTTTTCCACCTTTAACAGGGGAGGGCCTCCCCTTTTTCCACCTTTAATAGGGGAGGGCCTCCCCTTTTTCCACCTTTAGCAGGGGAGGGCCTCACCTTTTTCCACCTTTAACAGGGGAGAACTTCCCCTTTTTCCACCATTAACAGGGGAGGCCCTCCCTTGTTTCATACAAAGCCAGTTTTGCAGCTGTCTTTTTTTTGTTTTCTGTCCCATTCCAGTTTTGTTCTGAATTCCAGCAACAATGGCAAAGAATGCAAAATAAGCACCTAAAACAACTCCTGTAGTTATGGTTTCCTTCAGTTCAAGTTCCATACGCTGCATTTGAACAAACTGGTGTAATGCAGAAACTGGATTCAAACCACTATGTTTATACTTCATGAGTGTTTGATTGTCACTGCTGTCCTCCTCAACGGTCTTGGTATGCAGAGGCTTACCACTCGCCAAAAAACCTCCCATGCCACTCTCCACATCAATACTGCAAGAAACAGGGGATATCGGCCCCATTTCTTCGCTGCCAAGTAGCTGCTGACTGCCCTTCTCAAATTATTCATCCTCACTGTATAGTGGCACTGAGCCCAGACCACTTTGTAGATCTCTGGCCGAGGGAACCGGATGGGACTGTGGCGGGTTGAGGACAGGTGAGAGCCTCTGACCCGCTCCCAGGCCATGCCAACTAAGGGTTGTGTCTGACGTTCCCACCGACTCTTGGCTGGGGATGTCAGATGTCATCTGGGAGGAAGTGGATGACCTAGTCAACCAATCAAGAACCATTGGGTTGCTGAACAACGGCTTGTTACTTAACAAGTAACCTCCTTGTAGATTGTAAGCCCTCGCGGGTAGGGTCCTCTCTCCCTCTGTCGTGCCAATTGTCATTATCCCTTATCACTGTACTCGTTTGACTTATGTAATGTATGTAACCCCCTCGAATGTACAGTGCCCTGGAATCAATGGCGCTTTAAAATAAATAATAATAATAATAATAATAATAATAATAATATAAAAAAAAGTAACTCTTGGATATAAATTGCGCTCCACAAATAGGCAGGAAAAATTTACTTGTATGTGCCGTTTAAAAACACTGAATATTTTACTGAATATAAAAGCACAAACAGGCTTAATTAACCTTTGGATATGAATTATGCTACAGCCTAAATTTCTTCTTTGGCGGTGAAAAGGAACGTTTATTTTAATGAATACAACTGCAGAAAAAAACTTAGTTAACCCTTGGATGTAAATTGCGCAAAGAAATATGCTGCCCAAAAATTACCCAGCTTTGTAGCGTGTTAAAACGGCGTGTATTTTACGGAACACAACAACAGAAAAACTTGTATTAACCTTCGGTTATGAATTATGCTACAGGCAAAATGTCTTCTTTGGCGGTGAAAAAGAACGTTTCTTTTAGTGACCACAACAGCAGAACAACGCTTAATTAACCCCTGGATTTAAATTGCGCAAAAGAATAATGCTGCCAACAATTACCAGCTTTGTGGCGTGTATTTTACGGTACACAACAACAGAAAAACTTGTAATTAACCTTCGGTTATGAATTATGCTACAGGCAAAATTTCTTCTTTGGAGGTGAAAAAAAAGTTTCTTTTAGTGATCACAACAGCAGAACAATGCATAATTAACCCCTGGATCTAAATTGCGCAAAAGAAATGAGCAACCAAAAATTAAGTGGTATTTGGATTGTAAATACACTGTTTCTTTAAATGAGTAGAACAGGAACATGCTTAGATAACCCTTGGATATTCAATGTGCTCAAGAACTGAGCAGATAAGATTAAAATGTATATGCAGCTGCATTGGACACACACTGGACTTCAGTTCCAATACCCCACAAAATCAGAATTAGAACGTAAGAGAAGCAGTCTCTGAGACAAGCTGTGACACCCCCCAAAAATCACTGTATAAAAGTGGGTTTTTTAGTATGAGATATTATAAGCAGCCGCGGCAGCACCTTCCCTAATCAGTACAGTGAGAGCGGTATGAGCTTGCAGCGTCGCGCCCGGACTTATATAGTGCGGTGACGTCACAGAATCCCGCCGGTCTTTGATTGGCTTCATCTCTGCACATGTCATATAGGCTATGCCCTTCTTCCTTCCAGACTTCTTTGCCCCATGTAACGCCATGTGCTCACAGACATTTTATCAATTAAAAACACACTTCGTTCCCGCGAATTACCCCAAACTTCGGCTTCGTTCAGAATCGAAGTTTTCCTGAAATTCTAAACGAATTCACTTCGTTAGAATCAATTCGCCCATCTCTAGTCCTGATGGTATACACCCACGTGTCCTAAGGGAGTTAAGTGATGTCATAGATAGGCCCCTATTCTTAATATTTATGGACTGTCTAATAACGGGGTATGTCCCAAAGGATTGGTGCATAGCTAATGTGGTGCCAATATTCAAAAAGGGGTCAAAAGTTATAACGGAAACTATAGGCTGGTAAGTTTAACCTCTGTTTTGGGTAAAATGTTTGAAGGTAAAGAGATGCTATCCTGGAGTATCTCACTGAAAATAAATGTATAACTCCGTTCCAGCATGGGTTTATGAAGAATCGGTCCTGTCAAACTAATCTCATCAGCTTCTATGAGGAGGTCAATTCCATACTGGATCAGGGTGAGGTATTGGATGTTATATACCTAGATTCTTCTAAAGCATTTGATATTGTGTCACATAAAAGTTTGGTAAGTAAAATGAGAATGCTTGGACTGGGGGAAAATGTTTGCAAGTGGGTAATTGGCTCAGTGATAGAAAACAAAGGGGGGTGATTACTGGTACATACTTGGTCTGGATCCCTGTTATTAGTGGGGACCACAGGGGTCAATATTGGGCCCTATTCTCTTTAATATATTCATTAACAATCTTACACATGGATTGCACAGTAGAATATCAATCTTTGCAGATGATACTAAGCTCTGTAAAGTAATCAACACAATAGAGGACAATGTTTTATTACAAAGGGATCTGGATAAGTTGGAGGCCTGGGCAGAGAAGTGGCAGATGAGGTTTAACACAGATAAATGCAAGGTTATGCACATGATTAATGGTTAAACTCAAAAAAACACTGGGAAAAAGTGACTGGAGAAGGACTTGGGAATTCTAGTAGACAGTAAACTTAATTGTAGCAGTCAGTGTCAGGCATCAGCTGCCAAGGTAATCAGGATCATGGCGTGTATTAAAAGGGGCATAATGGCACACAATGAGAACATTATTCTCCATTATACAAGTTACTGGTTAGCCCACACATGGAATATTGTGTACAGTTTTGGGCACCAGTTCACAGAAAAGACATTGTAGAGCTTGAACAGGTTGAAAGGCAGCAACAAAAATAATAAAAGGACTAGGTGGACTACAATACCTAGAAAGATTAGCAATATTAGGGTTATTTAGCTTACAGAAAAAATGGCTTTGTGGGGACATAATACATATGTTTACATTTATTAAAAAACAATATAGAGATTTCTCCCAAGATCTATTTATACCCAGGACTGTATCTAGAACAAGGAGGCGTCCTCTATGTGTAGAGGAAAGAAAGTTTCTACATAGACATAGAAAGGGATTCTTTACTGTAAGAGCAGTGGAACTCTCTGCCAGAGGAACTTGTCATGGTGAATTCATTAACAGAGTTCAAAAAGGGTCTGGATGTATTTCTAGATGTAATAATAGAACAAGTTATAGTGACCAGGATTCTGGAGAAGAGTCTGGATACTTTTCTAGATGTAATAATATAACAAGTTATAGTGACCAGGATTCTGGAGAAGGGTCATTTATCCAGGGATTTATTCTGATTGGAGTCGGTAAGGATTTTTTTTCCTTAAAATGAGGACAACTGGCCTCTACATCATGTTTTTTTTTTTTTTTACTTTCTCTTGATCAACACTGTAGTACAATAGGCTGAACAGGATGGACGTCTGTCTTTTTTCGGTCTTACAAACTATGTAACTATGTAAAATTGGAAATGTCAAAGATGTTGGATAGTTGACCAGGAACAATGGTGGTCTCAATGCTGAGCTATCTGTGAGTATCCTACAAAATTAGTTACTTCGTACACTCGAGTACTGTGGGTATGAATAGGATGACATAGTGTTCCAAGAGGACAACGACCCAAGGCAGATGTCAAGATTGGAGAAGATAAGCTGTATTCGTAACCAAGTGAGTCAACAAAGTACGCACCAACTTCAGGAGCATGTAGAAGAGACCTGGGATCAGATATCGGTTGAAACATACTTGAATCTGATCGAAAGCCCAAAGGATTCAGGCAGTGTTGAAAGCCAAAGGTGGATTTACAAAATACTAACAAAATAATAAAACTTGAACTTTAGATTTTTAGGAGCAAAACAGTAACAATGCAGTTACATAACAAGAATCTGCATAACTCGGTCACTTAATCAGCACCTTTGTGTCAAGGTTATGTAGTATTAATAGCTTCCTAAGCTCAGAGCCTAAGAATGACCCCCTGGTCTACTGTAGGCATGTGCTTAATAGGACATGACTCTGACAGGCAAAAACATGATCCTTGGTTATTTTATTAAAATAATTTTATTTTTATAAATAGTGAAGATTAAAAATATAGCATTGTTACAATTGTAATTGTACCACAAAAATTTTGCAATAAAACTACATTTTGTTCTGCAAAAAACAAACCCTCAAACAAGTACTCTGAGTGGAAAATTGAAATGTGGCAACTACAAGCAGTTAAACTGTCATCATTTAACTGTAATCCCTTACCGACATTTGACGTATTCATACGTCATGATCGTAATGGGGGTTCTCGCAAATTGACATATGGGTATTTCATACAGATCTTGCAGGCTGACAGGTGGAACCTGCAAAATTGGAGCATGGAATCAGCTGTATATTACAACTGGCCCCATGCTCTTTTAGGCCATGAATGGAGCTTGCAGCAATTGACTACAGCAGCTAAGGGGAAAAAAGAGAGAGGGAGCTCCCTCTGTCTCCAACAGCATCCCCGCAATGTGATCACGATGATGGCTGCCATGGTTATCTGGAAGCATAACAAAGACTTCCGGGTTGCCTTAGAAGTCACCACGCCCGGCCAGATTTGAAAAATGGGTTTCTTTCATAGATGTCAAAACTGGCTGTAACGTTAAGGGGTTAAATTTAGTATCAATAAGTGGGTGTGATTTTTTTTCTTTACCTACATTGACAAAAATGTTGGCACACAATGGTCGCTGTAATAACTTGAAACTTAAAAAAGTAATATTTTTAAATTTACTGAAAACCTGCTAATTAATTATGGATATTGGCTATTGCTTTTGAATTGTGGTTAAACAGAAAAAATAAAAACAAACTTATGAAACTGGCCTGGAAAAAAATTAATGGTTCCCTTAACTCTACATTTTGTTGCAAAACCTTGTGAGGCACTCAATGCAAACAATTTGTGTAAATTGCAATCAGACTTCTGCACTATCCACAGGTATTTTGCCCACTCCTTGTGAGTGGCTCCGACTGTTTCAGGTGTAAAGGTGCCTTCTCCAGACTGCAGGTGTCAGCTCCTTCCACAGATGTTCAATAAAAGCCAGTTCAGAATATTCCAATGCTTTACTCCAAGCCATTTATGGATATTTTTATCTGTGTGTTTTGTGTGTTGAAGACCCCCATGAGCTAAGACTGAGATCAAGCTTTTGGACACTGGACAGCACACTTCGCTGCAGAGATTTTATAATATTATGCATAGACTCAAGACACCCTGTGCCAGATGCAGCAAGGCAGCTTCAAAACATAACTGAGTCTCTCCATATTTTACAGTATATACAATGTTCTTCTGTTTGTATGCTTCATTTTTGTGTTTGTGAACACAGAGCTGATGTGACTTTCAAAAAAGCTCCAGATTCGTCTACTCTATCCAAAAGACATTCTCCCAGAAGCTCTTTGGCTTTTCAATATGTATTTTTACAAATTCCAGACTTGCTTTTTTATGATTTGCATTTAAAGGTGGTTTCTCAATCGGTGGTATCCACGGTCATCTTCCATCAAGTCCACTTTTGCAAAAACAGTGATGGATTGTACAATCTGTGCTGATGTACTTTGACTTTAGAGTTCACCTCTAATCTCTTTAGAAGTTGTTCTAGGCTCTTTGGTCAAATTATTTTTAACCATTCTTAGGGGTAACATAATTTTTGTCCAAGCCAGTTTAATTAATTTTTATATTTTAGTTTCATGTTTAACCACCATTCGGATGCAATGTCTGATTTGCAGTAAATTTAAATATTTAATTACTTTTGACAGTTTCAAGTTATTTCGGTGACCACTGTAGGTTTTTTCTTTTAATGGAAGGATACCAGAAATTTTGTCCGTGTGTGTATCTGCATTTGTCCATTGAGTTTAATTTTACTGGACTGAATGATTAGTTAGCAACAACAATAACATACAAGATATAACAAGGAGTAAGCCACATCTTCTACTTACGTAGGCTTAGTCTGCTCTTCTTCCTAAATATGTTCTATCAGACTAAACAAATAGTGGTATTTGGATGAGTCTGAAATCCCCAGTAGTGCATGCTCTTTCTTCTATAGCCGTAGCCTCTGATCATACATAACCAAACTGATAATAAATATTTGCCCATATATATAGTATTTCCTATCTGATAATTAATCCCAGTAGTTACTCCTGAAATCCACGTGAAATCCTTAATTGACAATGAAGGAACAGTTAGATATAATTTTAGATCATTTTTATGTTTCTTAATGAACATACAGTATCCATTCTGCAGGAGAGGAAATTATCAGTAAAGAAGTTCACCACTTTTTAAGGGGAATAGGTGTCCATTGTGACCATATTTTGCCTGCCCTGATCTGCTTTTGATCTTCCATAATACTGTAGCTGAACTTCTCCAGCCTTGACCTTCTGCCTGAATGACCACATTTTCTGCCTGTCCCCATGCAGGGGCAGAACTAGAGAAGGTTGGACCCCATAGCAAAATTTAGAATGCCCCCTCTCCGCCCCCGACTGTAAACATTGACCAGTACCTTTCAGTTATAGTCAAACAGTTGTGAATTAATACAAGGAACAAATTCCTTAAACTAATCCCACTATACCAAGACCAACATTACCAATAGTGCTACTCTTTAAGGACCAGATGATACCGCAGAACACAACCACATATTACCCCTCACATAGTAACTGAATAATAGCCCTTTACTATGAGTGAATAAAGATCAGTATAAAAAGACCAGTATTACTGCCAAACCGTGACTGTATGTGGGTTTGAAGCCAGGTTTTTTTCATAGCGCTCTGGGAGACAAGTGGGTTTCAATGGTTTTCATCCCTCCCTTCACAGGGGACTTGGAATTTGTTCACTTTCCCCTTTTTCCCCCCCTCCACCTGTTTTCAGGCCCCCAAATGAACTTCTTTTTTCCTTTTTTTCCCCCCTATTTTCAAACTCCCCATTTGGTGATGGGTTTAGTTTTTTGGGGGAAATTGGTTTATAAGGGGCTTTTTTTTTTTGTTTTTGACAGTGGCCCACACCAAACACAAATTTTGGGGGGGAATGGGCACAAGGAGGTACAGACCAAAGCTTAGAAGGGCCCAAACTTCTCGGGGGGGAAAAGGAAAAGAGGACCAATGCCCCAATGTATTGGGAGCTGTGGTCCCGGGACCCCCCCAGAAACATATTGTGTTGGCCCTGAACCCGCAAACCCTTGCACCCCCGAAATTTTCAGCCGCAGGAAGGGCCTTCAGGGAAACAAGGGTGGCGTTTAGTACTGACTTTTGCACGGGGGGCCCCGCCCCGGGGCCCTAGGTGCACCCGTAACCCTCCGTCACGCGTCACGACCCGCATGTTTGGGCTTTCGGGCACCCTCGGTCCTCCGGCCAAAGGGGCCCTGCTTACTCACCCCCCGCGGGCCCCCCAAGCCCCTTCCCCCGGGGGACCCCGCGCGCACCAGCAAATTGTTAAATTTAAAGGGCCCGCACACCCTTTAAATTGGGGGATTTTCCTCACTGCCCTTATTTTTAAGGGCTGCCCCTTCATGATCCCCTTGCTGGGTTTTTTTGTGCCCCTTTTGCCTACTGAAGGCGTTCTTTTAAATCTTACATTTACTTTTGTACTGTAAACCCCCTTGCCTTAAAGCCCTCGAAACCCCAAAACCCTTTTCGCCTGTCCTTACCTTACCGCCCTTGTCCCCCCCACTACGTTTTTGCCCCTTTTGATTGGTACCCCCGCCCCAAACCTCGGGTGCCCCCCGGGAAGGGAAAATCAAAGTCCGAGGTAAACCCAACCCGGGTAGACTCCCCCCAGCAAGGGAAAATCCCAAACCCGCTTTTGCAGCGGGCTTTTTGGGTGAAAAAACCGTAACCCACATAGATTCCGCTTCCTGGCCCTTTTACCATCGCCTTTGCTGGTCCAGTGGGTCCACTACCCCCTGTCCGGGGACAGTAATATCCGGCCTAAATCCCCCCCCAAGATGCCCCGCCAAGCCCCTCGCCCGAAACCTTTTCCCCCCCATCGTGGGGTCCCCGCATTTACAAGATAGGGCCCCAAACAAGCGCAAACAGCTCAACCCCGATCCCGCCAGGGTGCAGCCCCGCTCTTTGGCCCCCAGCACAGCAACCAAACCCCTTTGGGTTTCCCGCTGCAAACCCACTCACCCAAAATCATCTGCTTGGGCCGAGGCTTTTGCTGTCTATGCTGAAAAAAATTCGAAAGGGAACTCCAAAGGCCTGCAGGGGTTTTTTTTCACCCAGTGCTCTCTGCAATCCCAAAATGGGGGGTAGTTTATTTTTCCTAACCCAAAGGGCCCAAAAGGGGCGTTTGGGGGTCCCGCCTTCTCTCCGGGGAAAACCCGGGCCCTGGGCTACCCCCCCCTGGGCAGGGGGCCCATCCAGTCACGGCCCAAACCCGCCCATTTCCCCACCGGGAAATTTCCGTAGCATTTTCGAGGAACCTGCCCGGCTTCCTCTGCCGAGACCGCCTTGTTAAATTTGCCCAAGGAGACTCTTGTAAGAATTACGCTTGCAATTCCGCACCTTGGCCCGGAGTTGTCATGGAATGACGCCTTTGGCTGCCCCCTTTCAAAAAGGGGCCTCCCACCAGATCAAAGATGCTCGTCTCCCTGATCCCCCTTTCTCCAAGCGACCTTATCTCCCCGGCCATGGTCGAACCCGTTTCCGGAAGGTGGAAGACTCCGCCAGGACGAAAAACCATCCAAAACTTGTCGTCTCCCTCGTCTAGCCCCGAAAAATTTCAAAGGCCCCACAGTTGCCCTCCCTGCCAGGGAAAGGGGCCTAAAAAGGAAGACCCCCCTATCCTCGCAGGGATCCTAAAGACGTGAGGAGCCTTTGCCTCTATTTTTCCACCCCTGAACATTTCCGAGGTCCGTCCCTTCATCCTCGGCGTCCGGAAACGCACGCACCTAGGGTACACGGGAGAGGGTCCTAGGGGGAAGGCAAGGCCTCTCCCTTGACCATACCCTATAGTGGGTTTTGGGGTTTAGGTTCCCGTTTTCAATCTTCAGCCTTCCGGGACCCCGGGGGTAAAGCCGAAAAAATTTCTTGGTTTCTCCTTGGTTCCCCAGCATAACCTCCCTGTGGTCCCCGGGAGAAACCCCTAGTCTCCCCCTCGTCAGTGGGGAGATTCTCATGCCCTCCAGTTCCGTACCGGCCCCTTTTCCTTCAATGGGAGCACTTCATAAGGAGACTTACTTTTTGTGTTTTACCCCGGTCTTCCTTTGTCTTTCTGCTGGGTTTCCGGGGCTGCGCCCTGCCCCTCCACTGGCGAGGGCGAATTTGCATTGAGGAAGGTCCCGGTCTCGCGTCTGTTGGCACCCCCCCCGGGTGCTTTTCACTTCTCCTCATACCGTCAAACCCTTTTTGGTGGGCCTCCCCGTCCCCATACCAAGAATTTGCGGGGTTTTTTCCGAAAAAAGCTGAACCTGCCTCCTCACCCCCCCTATGATTGCCCTATTGACAAACTGCTGGGATTTTCCTCCTCGGGGCAGGGTTTACCCACTGTTGGGGACAAAGACCCTGGCAAAGTTTCCCCACAATTTAAAAAAAATCTTCAGAAGGGGTTCATTCGCAAGTTCTCCTCCATGCCCCCCCCCGGCCCGGGTTCTTTTTCGTAGAAAAGGGGTTCCCTATCCGGCTTGATTCGGGGACTCCCAAAAAAATTTTCCCTCAAGAACTGGTACCCCCTTGCCCTTGACAAATGAACCTTTGACCGGACGGGAGCCAAGATATCTGTAAATTGGACTGGGAGGGGCTTCACTCATCCCGATTTGTGAGGGTGACGAATGGGAAAACTGCTTTCAAGCCTGGTCATGCCCCTTTGGGCTCTGCAATTACCCCCGTCTTCCAAGAGTTTGGGCAAAGACTATTCAGGATCTCTGTATATTTATCGTCTGGGATATATTCTGGTTTCTCTGCCCCCATCTGAATCCCATCAATCCTGTCGAAAGGTCCCCAGGTGTTAAAGGGCTAACCACATCTATGCCAAAACGAAAATGCATGTTCCATCAAAGATCTTCCATTTTTGCTACATTTCTCTGACAAAGGGTGCAGATGGACCCCCAAATTGTCGGCCATTCTGAGTGGCCACGACCTATGGGGTTTCCGACCATCAGAGGTTTTTTGGGTTTTGCCCAAATTTCTATAGACTTTCGTACCACATTTCCTCGCTGGGGTCGCCTTTTGTGGTGCAACCAAGAAGAATGGTAATCCAAAACCTTTGGGACCTGGAAAAAGGAAGCCTTTTCTAATTGAAGTCTGCTTTCACTCTCACCCGACTCCTGGCCAACATCGGAAACCTTTTTTTTTGAGAGGTCGACGTCTCCTCAGTGGGGGGACCGGGGCTGTGCTTACCCAAAAAGGGCCCAAAGGCAAGACCCTGACATGCGGGTTTTTCTCCAAAACCTTTTCTGCCGCAGACAGAAACTACTTCATTGGCGACCGGGAATTACTGGCCATCAAGCTTGGAGGAATGGCGCTATCTCTTGGAGGTAGCTCGTCACCCGGTCAATATCTACACTGACCACAAGAACCTCCTATATCTCCAGACAGCCCGAAGACTAAATCCGCACCAAGCTCGATGGTCCCTCTTCTTTTCCCGGTTCAATTTTCTAATTCATTTCCGCCTGGCGGAGAAGAATGGCAAGGCTGACTCTCTCTCCCATACCTCTGACATGATTGGGGACGAACCTGCTCCACGGCACATCATTCCTCCAGAATGGCTGATCTCTGCTGCGCCCGTTGACCTGCAACGAATTCCTCCCGGCAAGACATACGTATGCCCGGCTCTACGAAAGAGGATACGGTCTTGGGGTCATTGCTCTCGTGTGGCTGGGCACCCAGGGGTGCAGAGATCTTGCTCTCTTATCTCCTGGTTTTATTGGTGGCCTGGTCTGTTCAAAGATGTTCGTGAGTTCGTGGAATCTTGCGCTTCCTGTGCCCGTAACAAGTCCCCTCGTCTCAAGCCGGCAGGTCTGCTTCAGCCGCTGCCGATTCCAAGCTGTCCCTGGACCCACGTGACTATAGACTTTATAACTGATCTCCCTCCTTCCTCTGGTAATACCGTTATCTGGGTGGTCACGGATCGGTTCTCCAAAATGTCTCACTTTATTCCTCTGCCAGGTCTTCCCTCTGCTCCCCGTCTTGCCGGTCTGTTTTTTCAACACATCTTCCGGCTACATGGGCTTCCCAAGCACATTGTTTCAGATCGGGGGGTCCAATTTGTTTCAAGGTTCTGGAGCTCCCTATGTGCCCAACTCCAAGTGAAACTGGACTTCTCTTCGGCCTACCATCCTCAGTCTAATGGGCAAGGGGAGAGGGTTAATCAGATTCTGGGCTGCTATCTGCGCCACTTTGTCTCTGCGTGTCAGGACGATTGGTCCAACCTGTTACCATGGGGTGAGTTCTCTTACAACTCTTTAGACTAGGAATCTGACGGTGCCGCCCACTTCTTCATTGTCTATGGACGACATCCGCGTCCACCTCTCCCCCTCTCGGTGCCCTTCGAGGTTCCAACTGTGGAGGAGTTGGTTCGGGACCTAACGGCCATCTGGGATCAGACACACCAATCTCTACTCCGGGCTTCCACCCGTACTAATATACAAGCGGACAAAAAACGAAGACCTTCCAATCTTCTCTCCTGGTGACAAAGTGTGGTTATGGGCTAGGTATATTCGCCTCAAGATCCCCAGCTATAAGCTTGGTCCCCGTTTCTTGGATCCGTTCGTGGTGCTGAGGCGCATCAACCCAGTGGCATATAAGCTCCGCCTTCCCCCCACTATGCGGGTCCCGAACTCCATCCATGTCTCTCTTCTGAAGCCGGTCATCCTGAATCATTTCTCTCGGAAAGTTGCTCCTCCTACTCCTGAGGCTGACGCCACCAACGTCTTTACTATAAAAGAGATTCTGGATATGAAGACGATCAGAGGGAAGCGTCATTTTCTCATTGACTGGAAGAGGTTCGGGCCTGAAGAAAGGTCCTGGGAACCAGAAGACAATATTCTGGACCGTAATGTTATCCAGAGATTCCTTCAGGCCACATAGTGACTGAATAATAGCCCTTTACTATGAGTGAATAAAGATCAGTATACAAAGACCAGTATTACTGCCAAACCGTGTCTGTATAGTAGTAGATGCCAGTTGTACACAGGCGCTCTGCAGACAAGTGGTTACAGTGTGTCACGGACGCCCCTGCGACCACTGTCCCGGGTCGCAGGCGCGTCCGTGCCCCTGCTCCCAGCGGAGCCCCTTCCCGCACGGCGGGTTCGGGGTCCGCTCATGTCTCGGCCCCCTCCGGCGTTCCCTTACCCGGCCACGCTCCTGCTCTGTCTGTCTCCGGCCGCGTGGCTCCGCCCCTAGGGGCGTGCGCGCGCCGGCAGTTTGAATTTAAAGGGGCAGTGTGCCGGTAATTGGTCATTGCCGGGCACTGCTCCTTCTTAGTCCGGCCTCTTCCTGCCGGCCTTCGCCGGATCCTTTGTGTATATCCCGTTGGTGAAAGCTTCCTAAAGTGTTCCTGTCTTGCCATACCGTGTACCGACCGTCTGCTTACGTCTACGAACCTTGCCGCCAGCCCTGACCTCCTGCTTGTCTACCGTCTACGAACCTTGCCGCCTGTCCTGAACTCCTGCCCGTCCATGACTACGAGCCTGCCTGCCGATCCTGTACCTCGTTACCCTTGGCCGCCACCGCAGGCAAGCCCCGCCAGTGGTAGTGACCTGGTGGACTCCCTCCGCAGCAAGACCATCCCGCTTTGCGGCGGGCTCTGGTGAATACCGGGACCTGCTTAGATTCCACTTCCTGGTGTAGGCTTACGCCATCGCCTGCGGCGGTCCAGTGTATCCACCTCCTGACCGTTACACAGTGATTACATCCAGTCATTCACAGGTGACTTCTTCTCTGGATTCGTTCACTTTCCTTCTTCTTCTCCATCTGTTACAGGCCGCCATGATGATTTCTTTTTACCTGTTTCCCACATATGTACAAACTCCCCCATGGGGTGATAGGTTGAGTTGGGGGGGGGGGGATTGGTTCATAGGTGAAGCCTGTTTTTTTCTGTTGACACTAGGCCACACAACACAATGGTGGGGGGAATGGGCAGCAGAGGAGGTACAGACCATAGCTTAGTGGCACAGTCTTCTAAGGGGGTGGAAAGGAACAGAGGACCAAACTCCTGGAGATGTAGTGTAGCTGTGGTCTGTACCCCCCAGAATCAAATTGTATGGCCTGAACTCCATCCCTTGCACCCCTGAGAATGTCAGCCGCAGGTAAGAACTTCAGGGAATGCAGGGGGTGGCATTTAGTACTGAGTTGCTTATTTTAGTGTTTCTGTTTTTCTGCATGCAATGGGGAAAATAAATCTTTGATACACTGATGACTTTGAAAGATTTCCCACCTATAAAGAATGGAGAGGTCTGTAATTTTTAATGTAGGTTCACTTCAACTGTGAGAAACAGAATATAAAAAATTCCAGAAAATCACCTTGTATGATTTCTAAATAATTAATTAGCCTTTTATTGCATGAAGTATTTGATACAATAGAAAAACTGAACTTTATATTTGTTTTGTATTTGTTTGCAACTACAGAGGTCAGATGTTTCCTGTATCTCCCCACTGTATTTTCCCGTTGGACTCATTGGGACTACATTGGATTAGCGTTGGATTCATTTCTTTAATAAAGTGGTCAATAAGGAATGTTTTCACACAGTGTTTTTTTAAGTTTTATGTTGTGGTTTGGGAGTTTTTTTTTTACCATTTTAGTAAATTGTTAGTAATGGAGGTGTCTGACAGAAGTCTCTCCCTTACTATTGCTGGGGCATAATGTCACCCAACAGTGTTTTTGGTGACACCAAGGCTGACACTACTGTGATGGGCCACTTCTGGGGTGGTTGCAGGCAGGTACTTTTAGGATAGTAAAGGACTAATATCCATGTAAATTCCTAATCTAGTAGAATAAACCTGCAGCTGCCGGTTTTACCTTGGCTGGATGTGAAAAAGAGGGGAAACCCATGTCATTTTTTTTCTTCATTTTTATTACTCATAGAGAATTGCCTGTTTATAGACTTTCAATAAATAATTACAAATTATGTTCCCTCCATTACTCACCTGTGCCCACGCTGGTGTCTTCCACCTCTGGTTGCTGCATCTGTCGCATCTCCCATTCTGGCTATTAGGGCGCACATGCACATACTGTGATTTAAAGGGCCAGCATGCACCAATACATCTTTCCCCAGCCAATCATCTCTGTCAAAGGGATTTTAGAAATACCCCTATCAACAATCCTTGCCCAGTTGTTGGTGTCATTCCTTTGTGTTGTTCTACGCCTGTGTGGTTTCTTGGTTTGTCTTACTGTTGCTGAATTCTCTGGCTATGTCCCTGACTCTGCCTTGCCTGCCCCCTGCCCCGACCTATTGCTCATGCCCTGACTATGTCTCTGCCTCATATTCCTGTACCATGCTTCTTGGTTACATAGGCTATCACTGTGAAGACCTCCATTGTGGGCAGCGACTTGGGGGATTCCCACAGCCAAGACCTACTGATTTTGTGGCAGACTCTGGTGAAGACTGGGGGCTCCTTCAAGGTGACCAAGCAGATCCACCTCCTGTCGTCGGTGACAGATCGTGACAATGACTATATAAAAAAGTCCTCATGAACACATAAAAAAGCAAACAGACAGCTGACAGACAATTGATAGTACACCAAACTAGAAGACTCAACTCAAAAATATATGAGGGAGCTCAGATGGGGTCATAAGGTGTCTGTCTACTGAGTCTATAATACTTTTGGATTCAAAATCTCAGAAACTCGAGAACCTATTTACCAATGTACATGTCACGGTTCATGCCACAGTCTCTGCCTTGGACCACGGAAGTGCCTGTGTCTCCACTGTGTCTCCCGTTCTTACCGCTGTCCCTACTGCAGGTGAGCCCTCTGGTCCCCGGAGCAGCTGCCACTGCTAAGTTTGACTCACCTATCCTTACTCCTGCTCCATGGCCTTCTGGTGCTGGCCTGTACACCCTTTAGGGAGCGCATGCGGCTTCTTTCTGTGATTTAAAGGAACAGTACCCTAATTACCTGTCCAATGAACAAGGGCCGCCGATAGGGCAGTACAGGGGGTACTGCCGTACCGGGCCCGGGACAATGTGTGAAACAAGGGGTCCCGCTGGCAGGGCCCCTTTGATTCACGTATCAATCAGAGGCCGATGCGACGCTACTGATCGGGGCCTGCCACTGATCGGGGCCCCGGGGGAGAAAAGGTTTGGGGGGGTACTGACGGGGGGGGC
>JAODAL010050268.1:0-27530 GCA_025379985.1 Phyllomedusa bahiana
CTGGAAGCATTTGATTGGCTCAGAGTACAGAATCTGCTCTGACATCACACCAGGAAGTGCCCGCCCACTCAGCACAGTTATAGAGAGAAACTGAACATTTGTAGAAACAGTGACAGGAAGGAAAAGACTTGAAATCTGCTGGATGCAAACAAGATTTTGGCCGCTCCACACCTGCACCCGCCTGCTTCGCCTTAATGGTAGTGGAATTTTAAATTTGTCCCAAAACAGTAAAGCAACTATTATAACCTTATAAATATCTCTGGAGCTCAGGACCTCTTATGTTGTAAATGAAAACTTCTTCTCCATTGAATCTTTAGGATTTTTTTATTTTTAAGGATTTTCTAGTCCGCAAACAATCCAGGCTGAGCGGCTGATGGAGGGAGGCGAGTGATGAGGTCACCGGCTGGCAGACGTCGCTGAAGCCTCCTCCTCACCCCAGTGACACCAAACTAATGTCAAGAAACTGATAAAAGTTACTTGGAACAAAGCAACAGGAAGTTATTGTATTTTTGGAGATTTTATTTTTAGTACAGTAATAATAAGCAAAATATTTGCAGGAAGAAACAACGTGCGTCCGTATAAAAGGCGCCTCAGCGTTCCTCAGACAGCAGGCGCAAGCGGAATTAATTTGTGTAGAAACTGACACAGCTTGAAATCATGAATTTTTCAGGTGAAAATTTTCTCCCTTGAACGAAACACTAAACACGTGCAGCAATTCTACAAAGTGGACTTTAATGTGTACAGTAATGCAAAGTGCATGGGCCGAACACCTGCACATAACAGCTATACCGCTGGGTAATCCTAATGCCCACTGTCCCTCATATAATCCTAATACCCACTAGACCGCATATACCCCTAATGCCCACTATCCCTAATACAATCCTAATACCCAATAGACCCCATATACCCCTAATGCCCACTATCCCTAATATAATCCTAATACCCACTATACCCCAAATACCCCTAAAACCCACTATACCTAACATAATCCTAATACCCACTAGGGCCCCATTACCCTAATGCCCACTATCCCTAAAATAATCCTAATACCCACTAGACCCCATATACCCCTAATACCCACTATACCTAATATAATCCTAATACCCACTAGACCCCATATACTCCTAATGCCTACTATACCTAATATAATCCTAATACCCACTAGACCCCATATAATCCTAATACCCACTATACCTAATATAATCCTAATACCCACTATACCCCAAATACCCCTAAAACCCACTATACCTCATATAATCCTAATGCCCACTGTCCCTCATATAATCCTAATACCCACTAGACCGCATATACCCCTAATGCCCACTATACCTAATATAATCCTAATACCCACTAGACCCCATATACCCCTAATGCCCACTATACCTAATATAATCCTAATACCCAATAGACCCCATATACCCCTAATGCCCACTATCCCTAATATAATCCTAATACCCACTAGACCCCATATACCCCTAATACCCACTATACCTAATATAATCCTAATACCCACTAGACCCCATATACTCCTAATGCCTACTATACCTAATATAATCCTAATACCCACTATACCCCAAATAATACTAATGCCCACTTTACCTCATATAATCCTAATACCCACTATACCCCAAATACCCCTAAAACCCACTATACCTCATATAATCCTAATACCCACTATACCTCATATACTCCTAATGCCCACTATACCTCATATAATCCTAATACCCACTATACCTCATATACTCCTAATGCTTACTATATCTCATATAATCCTAATACCCACTATACCTCATATACTCCTAATACCCACTATACCTCATATAATCCTAATACCCTCTATACCTCATATACTCCTAATGCTTACTATACCTCATATAATCCTAATACCCACTACACCTCATATACTCCTAATACCCACTATACCTCATATAATCCTAGTACCCACTATACCTCATATAATCCTAATACTCACTAGACCCCATATAATCCTAATACCCACTATACCTCATATAATCCTAATACCCTCTATACCTCATATACTCCTAATACCCACTATACCTCATATAATCCTAATACCCTCTATACCTCATATACTCCTAATGCTTACTATATCTCATATAATCCTAATACCCACTACACCTCATATACTCCTAATACCCACTACACCTCATATACTCCTAATACCCACTATACCTCATATAATCCTAATACCCACTATACCTCATATACTCCTAATACCCACTATACCTCATATAATCCTAATACCCTCTATACCTCATATACTCCTAATGCTTACTATATCTCATATAATCCTAATACCCACTACACCTCATATACTCCTAATACCCACTACACCTCATATACTCCTAATACCCACTATACCTCATATAATCCTAATACTCACTATACCTCATATAATCCTAATACTCACTATACTCCAAATAATCCTAATACCTACTATACCTCATATAATCCTAATACCCACTAGACCAAATATAATCCTAATACCCACTATACCTATAATCCTAATGCTCACTAGACCCCATATAATCCTAATACCCACTATACCTCATTTAATCCTTATAATAACTAGACCACTTATAATCCTAATACCCACTATACCTCATATAACTCTTATACCACTAGAACCCATATATCCCTAATACCCACTATACCCCATATAATCCTAATACCCACTAGACCCCATATAATCCTAATACCCACTATACCTCATATAATCCTAATACCCACTAGACCCCATATAATCCTAATACCCACTATACCTCATATAATCCTAATACCCACTAGACCCCATATAATCCTAATACCCACTTTACCTCATATAATCCTAATACCCACTAGACCCCATATAAAATTCCTAATCCCCACATACCTTACCCAAAAACCCACTAGACCCCTATAATCCTAATCCCCAATTTACCCCTATAATCTTAATACCCCTAGCCCCCATTAAACCTAACACCCACTATATCCAATATAATCCTAATACCCACTATACCCCAAATAATCCTAATCCCCCTAAACCCCATATTCCAAAACCCATTATATCCCAAGATATCCTAATACCCACTATTTCCTAATATAACCCAAAAACAAACCCACTAGACCCCATATAATCCTAATACCCACTATACCTCATATAATCCTAATACCCACTAGACCCCATATAATCCTAATACCCACTATACCTCATATAATCCTAATACCCACTAGACCCCATATAATCCTAATACCCACTAGACCCCATATAATCCTAATACCCACTATACCTCATATAAGCCTAATACCCACTATAATTCTTTTATCCCTAATAGATTGTAAACTCTTGCGAGCAGGGCCCTCACACCTTGTGTCTCATTTGTCAGTAGCTTTTTTATAATGTAATGTCTGATTTGTCTGTGCTTATACCCTCTATATTGTAAAGTGCTGCGGAATATGTTGGCGCTATATAAATAAAGATTATTATTATTATTATTATTAATGACCACTAGGACCCCATATAACTCTAATTACTATTGGCTCCTTAAACAACCTTTATCACCACTAGACCTCCTATAACCCTTATGACCACTAGTTCCCTATATAACCCTAATTAGCACTAGACCCCATATACCCTTAATTAGCACTAGACCTCCTATAATCACAGTCACCACTGTACCCCATATGATTAATTACTACTATACCCCCATATAACTTTAATTACCTCTATAGCCCATATAACTCTAATTATCACTAGACCCCATATAAACCTAATTGATACTATATAATCCTAATCACTCCTATAAACCTGATTACTTCTATACCCCACCTAACCCTAATCACCCCTATACCCCAGTAACCCTCGTACTCACTAGACCCCACCTAACCCTCGTAACCTCTCCCCCCCATAGGGCCCCCCGTATAGTAGCGCATCCCCATACAAAACCCATAACAGGAAACCTCCACTTATAAATACCCCCCCCCCACATTAAAAACCCCCCAGCCTGAGACGTCTGAGCCGAGCGCAGCAGCTGCTGCAGGATTAATCTGACGGTAAACGTGAGAGATATTTTTTCCTCTTTGAAATCTGCATGATTTACAGGATCAGGGATGTGACCGGCATCAAGAGCGGATGAGACCCTGGTGATACACTGTGCGCAGCGAGGAAGACGTTGAAATACCTGATATCTTATTTTCACTTTAGTCCTGACTGCGGCATCTATAATGACCATCAGTGTGGGGGGCGCTATGGAGCAAATAACGCAACTGGGAGAGACAGTGGCTATGTGCGTCCAACATCGTCTGCCATACGAGGGCTTGTGCTGGAAGGGACGGTTCCCAAACCTGATTTTGCCCCATTTTTTAAGGGGTTTTCTCACCCTGCAGTGTCACAGTCACAGGCAGCTTTAGACTCATACATACTGTTCAGGTTGTGGGTGGGTCTATAGCAGTGATCGACACATTAGCTCTGCTGTTCCTCGCTATTGCTGTTACACTGACAACACGTGCAAGAGATTTATAAACTTCAGTACTCGGGCTGCAGAGCTCTAAAGAGAGTTTACTTAGTTAAATGAGAAGCTTTGAGTTAAGCTTTCTTGTAAGTTCATTACTAGAGATAAGACTCTGCAGGTGGTGATTCACCATAGACAGACCGAGCGAGTGATGGCAGCTTAGAGCAATGAGAGAGAAGGGAGAGCAGGGAGAGGTAGGAGAGAGAGATGGTCATAACCAGAGAAACCTGTGTGCGCTAAGAGGAGATAAAATCTTCTTTATCTCCTGAACAAAGCAAAATCAGCAAAGCATTAAGAAAAAGTCTTTGATTACCTGTCCCCACATCTTAAAAGCTAATCATTTTAGTGAGAAAACCCCCTTTAACACAATGGCGCCAAGAGTCCTGCACAATGCACCAAAAATACTGCTGTGCATGCTTTTCCCCACATTCTATTATATGTTTCACACAGTTTCTAGACACTTTCACTTTGTCCGACAAAAGGGTGTGGCCTTGGCAAAACAGGATGTGGTTTAGTGGAAATGGGCCTGGCTTATCACACCCAAATTTTGCCTCAGTTATTGGCATGAAGTAAACCAACTAATAGGGGTGTAAAGTTAGACCTGCACCAGATTCATCAGTTCTATGATACAGCCGCAGCCCCACGGGACCCTCGGCTGTCCTTAGAACTTCCAGTGATTTCAATGGGAGTCTCACGACCACCTCTATGTTCAAAACGGAGAGGTTTTAGGGCTTGCTCCCAAGATAGGTGCGGCTCCCTATCAGACATTGATGGCATATCCTATTCATATACATTTAAAGGGTTTTTCTTGCTACAAAGATCATATCTCTAATGATGGGGACAGTAAAACTAAGCACTTTTGCAATTGGTTTGCATTACTTTAATCACTTGGTATAGCAGATATGAACTAATCTGTACATCTATAGCAATTTCTACAGCAGGTGGACAGGACACACCACCTTTTCTGTGATTGGCTGGCTGATATGTCATTCTGCCTGCTTGGACATGCCCCCTGTGCTGGGATCTGCTGCCTGCACTCTGTGCTTACTCCCCTCTGAGCTGTGGAAAATAAAAGTGAAATAAACTGTCTGTGATGGCTGCTGGCTGTGTAATAACCACTGTCTCAGCTCCTCTCTATGCTTATGTCCCAGTGATGGCTCTATGTAAAGGATCTGGGCAATTACTGAGTCTCTAGCTGCTAGATTCATTCTCTCCCCCCATACAACACAGCCTTATACAGTCTGATCTACCTCCTGCCTGATAACAGAGGAGGGGGCAGCGTGCATTTTTGACATTTGTTTTATCAGTTCAGGCTGTATGTATGACTGCTTACACCAATACAGGTGTTCTGGTTACAAGAATTGGACCCTGGGAGGTGACAGCTCTGCATTCTGTGTGAAGCAGTGGAAGGGAGAGGATGTCACAGCTCTCCAGACCTCCTGCAATCAGTATCGGACTGGGGTGCCTAGGGCCCACAGGTGGAGTTGATTCTAGGGGCCCACCAGTTGAGCTGTTTCTAGGCCCATCGGTGGAGTTTATTTTAGAGGCCTGCCCTACAGCTACTGTAAATGACTCTAAATGCCTCCTATGCTTTGCTTCTTGCTCTCTCCCTCTCTTTCTCTGGTTTTTGCCTCCTCTGAGGATGAGTATGCAGTTAAAAAACAACTCCAGGTTTCCCCTAGTCCCCTGTGGGGCAGTCCGAGCCTGCCTGCAATGTTCTCATGTCTGCAGAGCTGTGACATCCTCTCCCTTCCACTGCACAGAGTGATGATGTCATAACTCTTCAGTGAGGGGAGACATGCCTCCTGGGAGGAGAGACCCGCCACTGAATTTGAAGCTGTAACAGAAAGAAACAGCTCAAGTCTGCGAAAGCATGTAATGATAAAACCCCTTTAATGTCTATGGTGAAACAACCCCTTTAAGTCGGTTTATTGCCTAGATACACTGGGGGATATCTATAGTTGTGGTTGTGCCAGAAAAGTGTCATAAAATGCACCCAACGGTGGCACAAAATGCTGCAGTGTGTCATGTTTATTACGTGCTTGATCCTTTTTTTTTTCTGTGAACAGGTCCACAAAAGGGTCCGAGTGGGCGTGGCTTCACAGGCAACGGAGCATGGTAACAATACAGCGAGCTGCAGCAAAACTTTTCTAGAATTGCCCTAAAATCTGTTGCACAATTTAGGGCCAAAGCCATTGCGTGCAGTAATAGTTGGTCTCCTGAAGCAAGGCGAGCCTAAGAATGCGGCAAAATGATCCCACAGAGTGAGCCGCAGCGACAAACCTGGGGCACTTTTAAACTGTCCAGTCTTTGCTCGCACTGTGTGTTCACACGGCATATTTGCGGGGCGTCCTTTGGCTCGGAATTGCACTGTAATGTGCCCAAAGTACTCCCTACAAATATGGAAAAATCATAGCACTCAATAAGTGCTATGATTTTGCAGCATATTCTCCGGCACATACTGAGTGCCCTGAGAAAGAAGTGACATGACACTTTCGTGCCAGGGAAAGGGAGGGTGAACGGGGGTCGGAGCACTTTAGAAGTACACACTGGCCAGCGCATGCTGCTAAAACAGCAGGCGTATAGCGGCGCGCACAGTACATGCTGCTGTACGCCGTGTGAACATACCCCAATATTAACGGTACCCCAGTGTATCAAACATTTATGTGATTGCCATTAGCTCAGAGATAATTTTCTTCTGAATGTGAACAAGAATGTTCCAAACCTCTGAAAGCAAGCAGAGGTCTTGAAAACTGTTTAAAACTAAGGGGCAACATGTCAGAAAAGATGCATTAAACGAGTGTATAGTGCGCCCGAATGTATAAACCTGTCATAAGTCTGACACGTAGAAAAACAATGCTTGGTCTGCACATCCAAAAAGTTTTTTTTTTTTTTTTTTAAATAAGCACAGGTGCACGCAGGTGTGTCAGCAAAATACAAGCACAATCCCTTGTCAGCAGCTCTTCTAGCACTAAAAACAGTCAAAAGGAACATAGGAATTATTGGAAAATCATTTCCTGTACTTTAGATACATGAACATTTGAGGTTCATAGTGCACATTTTTTACCAAAACTGTAATAAGTCCACCTGCCGACGGCAAAGCGACCTCGATACAGGTGGGAACCTACTCTATTGTAACCTCTGTTCAGACCTCCACAATTCAGGGAGAGAAGATTCCAGCTAAAAATACTCTGCATGATTTAAAACCTGTGCAAAATGGGCGGAGTGCAAAGCCAAAGTATCGAGGTGCCTTGCCGTCGGCAATGGGCTTATTACATGTTTTGATAAAAAAGGGTGCAATAAGAACCTCACAGTTTCATGTATCTAAAGTAGCAACAGCGTTTACAACAATTCCTATGTTTCTTTTGACTGATTTTAGTGCTAGTAGAGTTCTGCTAATATTGGATTGTGTTTGTATTTTGCTGCCACACCAACATGCACCTATGCTCATTTGAAAAACTTTCTGGATGTGCAGACCAAAAAGCTGCCCCCAGTTTGGTTTTTGCACTCCACCCATCTGCACAAGCTTTTAAATCAATGCAGTGTAGCTTGTAGCTGGAATCTTCCCTCCCTGAAACGTGGAGGTCTGAACAGGCACCAACATAGGTAACATATAGAGTAGGTTCCCATCTGTATTGTGGTCGCCTTGTCGACGGCAGGGGGGCTTATACAGTATTGATAAAAAATGGACACTTAGAACCTCAAATTTTCATGTATCTAAAATAGCAGTACCGTTTACAACAATTCCTCTGTTCCTTTTGACTGATTTTAGTGCTAGTAGAGTCCTGCGGATATTGGATTGTGTTTGTATTTTCCTGCTACACAAGTGTGCACCTATGCTCATTTAAAAAAAATAATAAAATTGGGGGGATGTGCAGATCAAAAAGCTGCCCCCACTTTGGTTTTTGCACTCTGCCCATCTGCACATGTTTTTAAATCAATGCAGTGTAGCCTGTAGCTGGAATCTTCCCTCCCTGAATTGTGGAGGTCTGAACGGGCACCAAGAGAGGTAACATATAGAGTAGGTTCCCATCTGTATTGAGGGCACCTTGTTGTCGGCAGATGGGCTTATTACAGTTTTGATCAAAATGTGCACTAAGAACCTCAAATTTTCATGTATCTAAAGTAGCAGTAGCTTTTTCAACAATTTCCACATTCCCTTTGACTGTTGTTTTTTAGTGCTAGTAGAGGTCTGCTGATCTTGGATTGTGCTTGTATTTTACTGTCAACATGCACCTATGCTCATTTAAGAAAAAAAAATTTGGGGATGTGCAGACCAAGCATTGAATATACGTAAAAGTCTCATGGGAAATGAGCTTGGACTCTGCAGCATCCCTTACTGGATATAGGGTTCCTCAAGTCGCATACGACTCACTGAGCCTTCTAATGTGACTAGGATTAGAGCCAACCAGATACTCATCTGCAGACGGCTGTTTCATGGTCTTTGCCCCTTATCAGTGCAGAGCAGAGTACTTGTTGACTAGGTGAGAGTATAGTGATATTAGGATATTGCTAAAGGGCAGTCAGCGTGTGTCCTGTTTTTTATGGGGCCGCCCTGGACAGCATTTTTTGGGGTCTTTTCCTCTCATGAGTAAAGAGTAGAATACTGGTTGGCTCAGTGAGAGCCTCTAAGGGTAGCTTGAAAAGGGGGCACGTTCCTCATTAGGGAGATGCAATGTGAATGGGATCACAGCCAAACAAATATTCATCTGCAGACAGATTTTTTTCGGTCTTTTCTCCTCATCAGTGCATAGTAGAATACTGGTTGGCTCGGTGAGAGGCTCTGGGGTGTAGCTTGCAAAGGGGACATGTTCCTCATTAGGGAGAGGCAACATATAAATGTATAAAGAGTTACTAACCATTAGTCGCTTCATTGAAATTGAAATATAATCTAAAAGTCTCATGGGAAATGAGCTAAGACTCTGAAGTGCCACCTATTGGATATAGGGTTCCTCAGGTCACATACGACTCACTGAGTCTTGTTATGTGAATGGGATTAGAGCCAACCAGATACTCATCTGCAGATGTCTGTTTTGGGGTGTTTACCCCTCATCAGTGAAGAGCAGAGTACTTGTTGACTAGGTGAGAGTATAGTGATATTAGGATATTGCTAGAGAGCATTCAGCATGTGTCCTGTTTCATATGGGCCGCCTGGGAGCATGCAGCCCTCAGGGTGTAGGAAGGCAGCAATGCATCATCAAATCTCTAGCAGTCTAATAGGATGAAGCAGATTTAGGAATTGCTGTGCCGTCGATTGCCTTATTGCTTCCGCCTGAACGCTCCAGCAGCGAGGAAGTGTAAATGTATCTGCAGGAGAATCACCGCGCGGCAGCAACAGTGAAAATGAAAATGACAAAACGCTTTGCACCTCAATAAACAGATGTAAATATTAAGATCCTTACAAATCGCTTATTAAAATTCACCACTGCAAGGCAAACGAGAGGTGCGCAGGAAGGAGACGGGGCGAGGGCTCACGGTGGGGGGCGCTCACGGGGAGCGTTCACTGCAGTCGAGGCTCGGCAGCGACCACAGAGGAGACGCACCGATGCAGCAGAGCTAAACATGACGGATAACGCACCAGGATATCACAGCACAGAAAGGCATCTCGGCTATTTCAGTTCTTTCATTGGATTTTGTTGTGATCTAAGATTGGATAAGACGAAAACCTGTAATTTTACCATCAAGTTAAACTCTGCTACGTCTGTATTAGCGCGCGCCAACAGGAAGCGCACGTCTCATGGATCGATCGCTGCAGGCAGAAGTTCATTTGGTGTTGGAAGCGCTGGAGTTACTATAGAGATTTGTCTGGTATATGCAGATCGCTCCAGCGGCTCCATGTAGCGCTGATACTGATAGAAACCTGTGCACTATGGGGCGCACCAGGCTCGGCGCAGGAAAGAACCCAGCGGGCAGCAGGTCAAAGGGGGACACTGAGAATATCAGACCTGGGAGAAAGGCAGAGAAAGTAGCAGAAAGAAAGATTCCTGTACAGTAGCTGTAGGAAGGACCAAGAGAATCAAGTCCCCTGGTGGCCCAAGAATCAACTCCACTGGTGAACCCCAAGAATCAACTCCACTGGTGGCCCCAAGAATCAACTCCACTGGTGGCCCCAAGAATCAACTCCACTGGTGGCCCCAAGAATCATCTCCACTGGTGGCCCAATCCACTGGTGGACCCCAAGAATCAACTCCAGTGGTGGCCCCAAGAATCAACTCCACTGGTGGGCTCCAAGAATCAACTCCACTGGTGGGCACCAAGAATGAACTCCACTGGTGGGCCCCAAGAATGAACTCCACTGGTGGGTCCCAAGAATGAACTCCACTGGTGGGTCCCAAGAATGAACTCCACTGGTGGGCCCCTAGAATCATCTCCACTGGTGGGCCCCGAGAATCAACTCCACTGGTGGGCCCTCAGAATCAACTCCACTGGTGGGCCCCAAGAATCATCTCCACTGGTGGGCCCCAAGAATACTCCACTGGTGGGCCCCAAGAATGAACTCCACTGGTGGGCCCCAAGAATCAGCTCCACTGGTGGGCCCCAAGAATCATCTCCACTGGTGGCTCCAAGAGTCATCTCCACTGGTGGGCACCAAGAATCAGCTCCACTGGTGAGCCAAGAATCAACTCCACTGGTGGGCCCCAAGAATCAACTCCATTGGTGGGCCCGATAAATCACCTCCACTGGTGGGCCCCAATAATCAACTCCACTGGTGGACTCCAAGAATCATCTCCACTGGTGAGGCACCATGAATGAACTCACATTGTGGGCCCCAAAATGAACTCCACTGGTGGGACCCAAGAATTAACTCCACTGGTGGGCCCCAAGAATTAACTCCACTGGTGGGCCCCAAGAAATAACTCCACTGGTGGGCCCCAAGAATCAGCTCCACTGGTGGGCCCCAAGAAACAACTCCACTGGTGGGCTCCAAGAATCATCTCCACTGGTGGCCCCAAGAATCACCTCCACTGGTGGCCCCAAGAATCATCTCCACTGGTGGGCCGCAAGAATCAACACCACTAGTGAACCCCAAGAATCAAATCCACTGATGAACAACAAGAATCAACTCCACTGGTGGCCCCAAGAATCAGCTACCACTGGTGGCCTCAAGAATCCTCTCCACTGGTGGACCCAAGAATCAACTGCACTGGTGGGCGCCAAGAATCAACTGCACTGGTGGGCACCAAGAATCAACTCCTCTGGTGGGCCCCAAGAATCATCTCCACTGGGTGGGCCCCAAGAATTACCTCCACTGGTGGGCCCCAAGATGAACTCCACTGGTGGGCCCCAAGAATCAGCTCCACTGGTGGGCCCCAAGAATCATCTCCACTGGTGGCCCCAAGAGTCATCTCCACTGGTGGGCACCAAGAATCATCTCCATTGGTGGCGCCAAGAATCACCTCCACTGGTGGGCCCCAAGAATGAACTCCACTGGTGGGCCCAAGAATCAACTCTGCTGGTGGGCCCCAAAAACCAGCTCCACTTGTGGACTCCAAGAATCAGCTCCACTGGTGGGGCCTAGGAATGAACTCCATTGGTGGGCCCCAAAAACCAGCTCCACTGGTGGCCCCCAAGAATCAGCTCCACTGGGGGGGGCCAGGAATGAACTCCACTGGTGGGCCCCAAGAATGAACGCCACGGGTGGGCCCCAAGAATGAACTCCCCTGGTGGGCCCCAAGAATGAACTCCACTGGTGGGCTCCAAGAATCATCTCCACTGGTGGCCCCAAGAATCAACTCCACTGGTGGCCCCAAGAATCATCTCCACTGGTGGGCCTCAAGAATCAACTCCACTAGTGGACCCCAACAATCAACTCCACTGATGGCCCCAAGAATCAACTCCACTGGTGGCCCCAAGAATCAGCTACCACTGGTGGCCTCAAGAATCATCTCCACTGGTGGCCCCAAGAATCAGCTCCACTGGTGTGCCCCAAGAATCAACTCCACTGGTGGGCACCAAGAATCTGCTCCAGTGGTGAGCCCCGAGAATGAACTCCACTGGTGGGCCCAAGAATCTACTCCACTGGTGGTCCCAAGAATCTACTCCACTGGTGGTCCCAAGAATCATCACCACTGGTGGCCCCAAAGAATCACCTCCACTGGTGGCCCCAAGAATCACCTCCACTGGTGGACCCCAGGAATCAACTCCACTGGTGTCCCCAAGAAACAACTCCACTGGTGGCCCCAAGAATCAACTCCACTGGTGGCCCCAAGAATCAGCTTCACTGATGGCCCCAAGATTAAACTTCACTGGTGAACCCCAGAATCAACTCCACTGGTAGGCTCCAAGAATCAAGTCTACTGATGGACCCCAAGAATCAGCTCCACTATTGGGCTCCAAGAATCAACTTCACTGGTGGGCCCCAAGAATCAATTCTACTGAAGGAACCCCAAGAACCAACTCCACTGGTGGGGCCCAGGAACCCTAGTCCAATACTGGGTGCCATGTTTACTTTATAGATCTGTATTGTAAACTGTCACATCATTGAGGAATCAGATCTGGTTCTTCTGGGCCCATAGATAGCAGAGGACTCCAGCTCAGGACTCCTCTATCTTATTGAGTGCTCTGGGTCTATCCCTCCTCCCTCCCTTCTCACATATATAAAGGATTGTGGAACCATCCCTAAGGCTCATGTTTCACCTATTTTCTAGGTGGTCAAGTGTCAAGACCACCTGACTCAATGCCCCAAGATTTGAGGGGTACAACACTTTGATTTTTGTTTTGGAAGCGAAGCCATCCTTTCTTTTAGCTTCTTCTACCGTCCCTTTTTACATTGAGGGAGGCATGGACGCCATGAGGGCAATACCGCCGGTGCTCCTGTAAGGGTCCATGGGCAGGAGCCTAGATGTTTGGCTGCATGGGGCCCTGCACCTCATCACTGCTTGGGTAGATCTCAGTCCAGTGAATCCTCTTCATCATCTGTGTGATATCATTGACGTTGGCGCTTATATTATTTATAGCACTTGACAGAACAGGATAAAATGTGAGGAACATGAGATCCCTAATGGAGAAGTGACACTTTCCCTCACATCTTCTGTCGTCTCTGATATCTGCTGCTTCATTGAGGGTCACTCAAGCAATTACTCTCTTTTACAAGTCTGTGCTCTCCAGAAAGTAACGGTAAAATGAATACCCCCATCATCATCATCGTCATCATCATCATCATCGTCGTCATCATCATCATCAATCATCATAATCATCACCATCAATCATCATCATCATCATCATCATCATCATCATCATCATCCCCCAGAATCATCATCATCATCATCATCCCCCAGAATCATCATCATCATCATCATCATCATCATCATCAATCATCACCATCAATCATCATCAATCATCATCATCAATCATCATCCTCATAATCGTCGTCATCATCATCATCATCATCAATCATCATCATCGTCATCATCATCATCATCCCAGCAGAGGAAGCCCCAGAAGCCCAATCACTGATAGACAACGTTCTCCCAAGTGTCCTGGTGTTGTGTTGGCGTCAGCTCCTTGTCTCGTAATTAATAAGATTTTGGGATGGAGGGAAAGATTCTCTGTATATACATGAACTTCTTATCCGTAGGATGTTTATACGGGTAGTACGCACTGTATGTGGAACATTGGCAGTAGCGCAGCACTCACACAGCTAGTTGGGGAGGATGATGAGAGTCCATGGAGCAGTCATTGTGTTATGTGCTGTAATGCAGCCGCTGCTCGCTTTTCAGGGTCTGGGAAGCAATTGCTCTCCACTGCCGGCCACCATGGACTCCTTGCAAAACAATAGGGGATGATGTCACAGATGCATCAGGAGTCACTATAGTATGTGGTGATGAGGAGATGATGTCATAGATGTATCAGAAGACTCTATATTATATGATTATGGGGAGATGAAGTCACAGATGTATCAGAACCCTCTATGTTATATGATTATGAGGAGATGATGTCACAGATGTATCAGGAACCACCATATGATATAGTGATGAGGAGATGATGTCACAGATGTATCAGGAACCACCATATGATACAGTGATGAGGAGATGATGTCACAGATGTATCAGGAGCCACCATATGAAGTCGGTGATTGAGGCAGATGGACTGTCCCCCACCATATGTATCATTGATACATGGTCTTCATATGTATCAGGCATGAGGAGTCACTGAATCAAATGCTACTCAGTGAACCACATATTATGATTATTGAGGAGATATGTCACAGATGTATCAGGAGCCACCATATTATATGATGATGAGAAGATGTTGTTATGTTTTGAAGTTTGACGTCAGCTTTGGATCAACTGCAACCTGGAAGTCCTGGGTGTTAATATGAAAAGTGCAGCAGGACCTCCCTCCTACCATATGTCATTGATGATATTGGGTCTTCTTATGTGGCCCCCTCAGGCATGAGGGTCCTGGTATAATTGCTACCTATGTTGTGCTACATTATTTTTTTAGAGAACATTTTTGTTCTGATTTTTTTCTCATTCCAGGCTGTGAGTTCCACAGATCTCTATAGACATTGTAATAGGGGATATTTAGGCACAGCCCTACCAGGGCTTTACTCCTGCACGATAAACCGACAATTCCCAGCACATAGTATGTCAGTATAGAAGACTAGTCAGGAATTACAGTGTGCTGAGTGCGGAATGAGCAGCTCTGAGGGGTAGAAGCATGGGCGTAACTATAGCTATAGCAGACATAGCAGCTGCTATTGGGCCCAGTGGTTAGAGGGGTTTTCTCACCCCACTGTTTCACAGAGCCCAAATCATTTCATTCCTGCTTCCTGTCTCTTTCTGGTCAGGCTGTGGGTGATTAGCATATCAGCTCCATATGCAAAGTTCTGCTAATTACTGTAACATGAGAGCAGGAGATGCTCAGAGCTTCAGAGCTAAACTAAATAAAATTAGTCTCCTTTGTTTGTTAGATCAGATAACACTCAAGCTTTCAAGCTGCTGGCAGTTCTTAGTGCTGACCGGTTGATGACGTCATCCCTGCTATCGGATAAGACACACAGCAGGGGAGAGCAGGTCAGTAACCTGGAGAATCCTGAGCGCACTCAGAGTTGATAAAATACCTTTTATCTCATCAACAAAGGAAAATATATTTGTAAAACATCTAAACATCTTTATTTAGGCTATGTCCACACTGCACATGATTACGATCGTATCTCCAGCGCTTTTCGTTTTTTAAAAGTGCCGGAGATACGATCGTCAGTGTGGTGCCATAGACGGCAATAGAAAAGACGAGTTGCTGTCTACACAGCTCGTCTTTTCTCTGCCCGTCTTTCGGCAGCGGCGTATTATACAACATGTTGTATAATACGCCGGTGCTTCTCGTCTTCTTGACGTCTTCCCATACAATGCTATTGTATGGGGGCGTCGGGAAAACGAGAAGCGGCCGGGGCTTTGGCCCAAAGCTTGACAAATGCCGCGGCCCTACATCAGCGAAAGAACGGCCGCTTTAAGGGCCGTTTTTTCTCTGATGCAGTGTAGACATAGCCTTAATGTTTTCTTCATGTTGAAAGCTAATCTTTGTAGTGAGACAACTCCCATAGGGTACGTTCACACGGCGTAATTGCAGCGCGCTTTTTGGCGTGTATTTGCGCTTTAATACGGCCGGAATGCACGCCGCAATTATGGTAATTAATAACTTTCATAGAGAAGGATGAATCATGTCCCGTCTCCCCCGGCGTACGATCGTATTGTACGCCCGGGGAGAGAAGTGACATATCAGTTCTTTGCGGCACTATGCGCCGCTGATAATGAAAGTGAATGGGGATGCCCCCCCTCACCCCTCACCCCGTGATTTAGAACTACGTGCTGGACAGTGCGTACTTCTAAAACACACGGGGTATTGCGGTGCGGACAGTGTGAACATACCCTTAAGGGAGCTCACTCATTGCCAAAACATTGTATCTTTTTGTAGAAAACATATATGCAGGAAGAAAAAAGGGAAAGAGGGGGCGCACAATAGTGTTATACTGTAGACAGTAAGTAAATGGTATTGAGAGGTAATCTTCTCACCTTTGGGTGTTGCGCTGTTAATTTAGAGGCACAACACTCATAAGCGCTTACAGGGCTATTTGTAGCCCTTACTACGGCAGCCGCTGGTCTCTGGAGCTCCGTCTGGATGACCGGGAGGAGAAGATTGCCAAGAAAAGGAGGAAAAAAATGGACCCGGCACACGTGCAGTGGAAGTAAAAAAGCCCAGGCTTAAGGCTTTCAAAAAAAAAGTTTTTTTTTAAAAAATGTCCTTTATACTCCAATATTCAAACCCATAGGAATCCAATGTGTAAAAAGATATATTAAACACCGACTTACTTTCACAACTCAGAAAAAAAAAATTTCCCCCTTATAAAAAGGTCTTAAACTAATATTAAAAACAACTTCTTTCACCACAAAGGCCATCAACAGGCAACCCGGGGCACCCCAGGGGGCACCGGGGTTGCCCCTCGTACGCCAACATATTCTGGGACGACGAGACTGAAATTATATGGACAACAATCCTTTTTTAAATATTTATCTCTATAAAAGAGATATATGCATCTCATCTTTATCTGGTCGGGGACCCCCCCGAACTTATTCCCTAATTCATCAACCATCTAAACAATACACAAAGGGATCTTTTTGGTACAAAAACCAGCGTAAAATCCATAGATTTCGGGGACCAAATATATCTATTAAAAAAGGGCCCATTTCATCACATCTCCCCACTTAAAAACCCGGGACACAATTCATATACCCTTTTAGAATGCCCACCATAAACCCTTTTTGGTAACATCCCTTAAGCAATTTAAAAGAGTAAAAAAAATTTGTCCCGAAGATTCTGATTATGTCACAAAGGAAAAAATCCTTGCAAACAGATTTCGGGGAAAAAAAAATACCCCTAGAATTTTTTACAAATCCCACACAAAAAGTTAATATTTGACACAAAAAGCCCTGTCTTGAAAAAAAAAAGAAAAATGATAAAGGGGATTTAATCCCAAAACAAAATACTGCTTATTACACTTTTTAATTTTTCACGACAAAAAAAAGAAAATCTTAGACCCCTTTGTTATATTCTTTTAAAAAAGCCATATCTGGGTCCACTTTTCCCCATAAACCCAAAACTCATTTAAGGAAGCACCGAAATTAAAAAACTTTTTACTCAGTCGGGTCAAAGACCCAACAAATACATTTTATTAATTCATCCCAACTTGGACTCTATGTGGGTCCTCCCTCTCTTATGCTGTTCTAGCATCACCACTTGGTTCCTTACTTCGTATACCACGAATAAAACATACCCAATCAAACATACACTCAATTTAAAAAATTCTTTGTTATATATGTATGAATGTAGCTGTAAACATCAATAGAGGGAAAACACCCGCCATTGCACCCCGTCTAAATTCCACAAAACCTGTGTCAAAGGGGGATTTTTTTCATAGTTTTTTCACCCCATTGCCGAAATCCAAACAGGGGAGTTTTTTACAGTTTTAAACACACCCCAGTTGACTTTTCCCCCCAAAAATTACCCAATCGTCCCACAGGCTCTCAGAAAAAAAGAAATGTTTTGGATTTATGGCTAAGACTTTATTTCCCAAAGGCCTCAACTTTCCAGGAATTCACTTTAGGAACTAACCATACAAAGACCCTTCCTTATTCATTATAATGCCAGTTTTATAAAAAAAGAACATAAAGATTTTATTTTTCCACTGTTAAAAAAAAATAGAGTCAATGCTTGACCTATGTCAAAAATTTATAGATATATCCAGGCTTAAAGATGCTTTTAAATAATAAATTTTTTAGTTTTTTTTTTTAGCACCAAATACACTGCCCATTTCATTCTATTCATTGTCTATAAATACATCCGGCATTCCCGATATTTTCTTAGGTGTTTCTTTGTCCCTTTTTGTGCATATTTTACAGTTTTATCAAATTAAGTTTAATTTTTATGTTAATCAAGTATATGCATCTATTACCCCTTCATATGTACGATTCATGGCGAAAATAGCGTGCTAAGACTACTGTCGTTTTATGTTTTAATTCGCTTTTTGTATGACACAAACTTTTCACTTTACCTTTCACATGTTCTAGTGTTTTTTTTCCATCTGATTCATTCACTAATCTCGATCGAGTATATCAGTTACTATTTCTAAAATACTTCTCTTTTACTGGGCATAAGAAGTAGCCTCATTCCCCATTGGTCCCACTCGTAATCCCCCCCATAAAAAGGACCAAACATTTTATTTTTCAGATCTCCTCACTGTTGGCCCTTTCAAAAGCCCGTGCAGCACAACCCAAAGCATAGCTTTCCCCTTTTCAAGACTTCCATTGGTTGATTTATTTTACCTCGCTTTTTTCAACCAATCACATTTTTTTTGTGTAAACAAAAACCCTTTACGCCCTTATCCCTTATTTTTTTTTGGCCCTTATTTTAAATAAGAATTCCGTTTTTTTATTTGGGCCCTTTGTATTTACCCCCCCATCTCATTGGCTATTCTTCCCCTTGACCCCCCAATTTCCCCTACCGAGGAATTTTCCCTATGTCAATATCAGCACTCCCCGGTGTGTTTATCTACACCACTACCAAAAAGCCCACCTTTTTATCTTCATACAACATAGAAACACAGCTCACTCATTGCAAGTTCACTTTTTGTTTTTTATTGTTGGTTCTTTATACATATTAAAGATCGACATATGCCCCTGGAGCTCAGTCTAATTCTGTGTCCTCTTGTCTTTTTCCCTGCTTATCTTTACATCTGATTGACACTTCTCTTGTTCAATTGCCTTCTCTTTTTCTCTTCACCTGTTCTTCTCCACGTCACTCACCTGTAAAACAAATAACCAATCATAACAATTGACGGTATTATATATACTTTGTGTTCTCTGGCTATTTTCACTTCTGATGAAGCGCGGGTGCACGCGCGAAACGCATCAAGTTTATTATATGTTTATATGTTTTTAATTTTGTCTCGGTAACACCGAGACATTTTTAAGAATAAAACTTTTTTAATGAATAGCCTATAGCCTGGGCTATTTCTACTTCCACTGCACGTGTGCCGGGTCCATTTTTTTCCTCCTTTTTTTGTAGAAAACGGGTGGCTTTATGCTCTGATACCTTGTACTATTATCCAAACCTTCAATTATTACTACACTTTTTATGTTGCTATTTCAGTCTCCTCTCAATATGAGCTGTTGCCCCATCTATTTTGCTCTGGGCCCCTATAAATTCTATGTACTCTTATCAGAAGTAAGGGCGTCCGGGCCAAGAAGAGTGTAGTACAGCCAGTATGTACAATGGCCACCAAACACACAGAGCTGATATTAGAGGGACAGAACTTGCTACTACTTTGCTACCACATCTCTCTTTGAACATGAATCTTTCTTAGCCCCAAAAGTGCTCCCGCCTTATTTAAGAGATTAAAAGGTTTGTCTACAACAACCCCAGTTGCTGGCAGCCTAATTTAGGGGGAAGTTCCAAAAAGGTCTTGGTTTAGCTATAGCAACCAGCCCGGCAGTCTATCAAAAAGATCAAACAGGTCTGTTACTATAGCAACCAGTGCTGGCAGCCTATCAGGAGAGATCAAACAGGTCTGTAGCTACAACAACCAGTGCTGGCAGCCTATCAGGAGAGATCAAACAGGTCTGTAGCTATAGCAACCAGCACTGGCAGTCTATCATAAGAGATCAAACAGGTCTGTAGCTATGGGCAACCAGGGGGCTTGGGGAAAAGCTACTACAAAAAGGACGAGATTCAAACAGGTCTGTCTATAAAATATTTAAAAATAAAACGGCGTGATCGGCTGGCACCCTATCGGGAGAGATCAAACAGGTCCTTGTCGCTCGCTATGGGGTAACTCTTTTAATGAGGAGCTGATGCAGCCCATACAAGAGGGAATATCTCAGAATCGGTAGGACATGGTTAATGACAACATATTGCAAAGTGACTTGTTTTTGCAAGATCTTTAACATAAAAAGCAGTGATCCCTGTAATGAGACAACCCCCTTAACATAGAAAGATCATAATGACATTTATAAATTATTATATTCCTCTTTATTTATGCAGAATTTTATTTCACCTTGACAGGCTAATTCTAAGAATAGAAGACCCCCCCAGTCCCATCCACCTATGTGTTGCACCATGAGTGGCAGTAAGTAGGTCAAGCGTTCCCTCCCTGCTGTCTTCACACATCACGTAATATAATGTCACGCTTCTCCCCGGGCCATGTGTCCTCTAATTAGCGAGGGCTCCACAATTAAGTCTAAGTGTCGCTCTGCCCTCTTTTCTTTTACACTTTTTGTCTTTCCAATTCTTGGGGGGAAAGGGGTTACTTAGAGGGAGTCTCGGGAGCGATGCTTCCTCCGCTGAGGCCATGTTTATGGGGGCAGGTTGGCATTGCTTCTATGTGGTAGAGGGCACTACATATGTCACCTGTAACCCTCCACGCTACCATCTCTAGACCGGGAACCCTAGAGAGAAGGATTTATTATGTATTTATGGCAAAAATAAATATTAAAATGAGATTAGCATGGCTGTGATGTGATGGAATGGGATGAGGGATGCCCGCGCCTCCTGCCTGTCAGGGATGCTTGATTTGTGAGATAAAGTATCTGTAATTAGCTCATGATTATGCAGATGAGATCCGAGGCGCTCAGGGCTAAGGTTATGTGCATATCCTCTGCGGTTCAAGCACAGGAATGTGAGGTTGATGAGTAATATTCTGCACACGTGCAGTGGAAGTCCTTTAATCCAGCATCTGCTTATCCGAAAAGTCTAGTAATCCGCCACTTATTCCCAGTATATACAGTAAAGACCAAAAGTTTGGACACAACCTCTCATTCCAAGAGTTTTCTGTATTTTCATGACTATAAAAATTGTAGATTCACACTGAAGGCATCAAAACTATGAATTAACACATGTGGAATTATATACTTAACAACAAAGTGTGAAACAACTGAAAATCTGGGTTTTTTATTTTTAGGTTCTTCACCTTTTGTTTTGATTACTGATTTGCTCACTCTTGGGTGTCTCCTGATGATCTTCATGAGGTTGTCACCTGTAATGGTTGTCACTTAACTGGTGTGCCCTGTCATGTTTAATAAGGTGGGATTTCTTGCCTTATAAAATGGGTTTGGGACCATATAATGTTGGGTTGTTCAGAAGTCAGGTGATACACAGCTGATAGTACCTACTGATTTGGACTGATAGAATTTCTATTATGGCAAGGGAAAAAAGCAGATAAGTAAAGAAAAACCCGATCGCGGCATTTATTTTACTTTAAGAAATGTAAGGTCAGTCAGTCCGGAAATAAAAATATGGGGAAACTTTGATAAGTGTCCCAAGGGCAGCTCGGCCAAAACATCAAGCGCTACGAAGAAACTGGTCCCATGAGGAGGCCCCAGGAAGGAAGAGCAAGAGTCACCTCTGCTGCGGAGGGAGAAGCTCATCCGAGTCACCAGCCTCAGAAATCGCAGGTTATCAGCAGATCAGATTAGAGAGCAGGGTCATGCCACAGTGAGTTCTAGCAGCAGGGACAAATCCTCTACAACAACTGTTAAGAGGAGACTGTTGTGCAGCAGCCTTCATGGTAAAATAGCTGCTAGGAAACCATGCTAAGGGGACAGGCAACAAGCACAAGAGAGAACACAAGGAGGGATGGACCATTGGACCAGTGTCATGAAAAGTAGTCATGAAAATACAGAAAACTTTTGGAATGAGAAGGTGTGTCCAAACTTTTGGTCTGTACTGTAACCGGATTGCAATGCTCAAGACTGAGGGAACCCGGAGGAAAGTCATAGCTATAATAGGTGGTAACTATGATTATTTATATGAAACCTGTGTAAAATAAACCAAAAAAAAAAAACCTTTGCAAAGTAGGGAAAATAAGTATTTGATACACTGGCAATTTTGCAAGTTTTTTTCTCTAGAAATCCTTACTTGACTTATTAGGCCTTAAGGAAAAAATTCAGGGTAACCGCCCCGACAAGGACGACCCTGCCCGGATCCTATCCATCAATCACAGTGACCGCTACACTTGTCCTCAAATAATGTGTGCAAAGTCCCTTATCTTATCAGCGCCTGAAAGTTTGTTAGCGACAGTAGTGAAAGCACAGTATTTCAGTTCTCTGCATGATCTCTTTACTCCTCGACCTGTAACAACCACAAAGGGGTGTCCTACGCCTAGAGGAAAGAAGGTTTCACCATCATGACAGGCAAAGATTTTTTACTGTAAAAGAAGTGACATTATAGAGCTTGCAGCCACAAGAGGTTACGATGATGGATTCTTTACTGTAAGAGCAGTGACACTATGGATCTCGCAGCCACAAGAGGTTGTGATGGGGGATTCTTTACTGTAAGTGCTTGGTGGACACTATGGGAGCTCTGGAGAGGAGCATTTGTCAATATTATGTCCCAGTAAGGAGAGTGTATGTTCTTGCATTCTGTTCTATGAGAGGTTCCAGTTGCATAGGAGTCTCTTTTACTGGGAACTCTCAGAATAGATACAGATTAGAGAACACAGCACTCCCCTGTACCAGGGAACTTCCATAGAACAGAATGGAGAAAACACAGCGCTTACTCCTATACTGGGAAATCCATAGAACAGGAATGGAGAAACACAGCGCTCTCCTATACTGGGAACTCCTATAGAACAATAATGGAGAACACAGCACTTCTCCTTTACTGGGAATTCCCATAGAACAGAATGGTAAAGTACAGCGCTCCCCATGTAACGGGAACTCCCATTATAAACGAATGGAGAAACGAGCACTCCCCCTGTAAGGGGATCCCATAGAAACGAAGGTGAACACAGCGCTCTCCTATACTGGGAACTCCCATAGAACAGAATGGAGAGCTTGGAACTCCCATAGAATTGAATGGAGAGTCATGCACAAGTGCAGTTGGCTCCATTCTTACCTGACATTTTCCTGAGATCACTGTAGGTCCCAGAGATGGAACCTGCACCTATCACACTTTGATGGTGTCAGGAGACACGGCTTGACTTGCGGTTTATTCGTGACATTGTGCTCCCCATAGAGGTATGCAATGACAGCCGAATACGGTTTCACATTTAACCTCTGTCCACACAGGTACAGAAAGCCCCAGGGAGTGTGAGAGGATACCCCACTCGCCCATAACCCTGAACGGCTGAAAGAGCTCAATTTACCCGTGCCGGTGAAACAGAACTCTGCCAGCCTGGAAGACTTATACTCAGGCCCGGAACCTGCCCTGGGTAACGATATATTCGAGACCGAGAATACGGACACATGGGTTTGGGGTGATCGAGGCCACAGACCGGCTCGGGATCTAAGTTTATATATTTCAATCACCTCATGAGTGCATAGAGAACAAAATTACAACACTAGGGGAATTACAGCTATAACATTATTACTGGTCAGAGGTGCAAATACCAATAGGATATGGGTACAGACAAAAGAAGCAGCAAAATGGGTCATGTTACCTTAGGTTGACCTTGTGCTGGACACATATAAGGGGTGAATGCAGCCTGCTGGTTGGAAGGTCTAGGTGTGCTAGGCATAACCCCTTTCCCAATGGAGATGACCATGGGCCTAGGTGGGCTCTCACTTTTAACTATACTGCGACATCCCACGTCATACCCCTGTTATACCCTGCCACGTCCCTGAGACGGTCTACACGCCCTTCCCTTTCAGGGCTATCCTGTTTCTGGCTTCGGACACGGAAAGGACTGTATCGTGGCAGGACAGTGCCGCAGCTCCATGGCCCTGGTACCATCAGAAGCGGGTGGGCCCAAGCTACTCTGGGATACCAAACTCTGGGTCACTGCGCTGTTCCTGGTACCAGTTTCCCGTTTCTCCCCGCCTGTTGGTCCTATAAACGAGGGAGTGACAATTATGCGTGTGGGATACTTTCATCTTTAAAAATATGAAACTGGGGTGTGCCTGTGATGCACGGTTATGACATAAAGTGGGCACAACGCTGCAGTGCCTTAATGACTGCGGAGTGGTTTGTGTCTTGCTCGATGGTCTGATCCCCTGTCAGGATGGTGCCCAGCTCTCAATGATGTCTCCCTACAGGTGTGAAACTGCACACACCATGTTTTCCTATCTGGATTGGACTTGCATCTAAATTGAAGGAATTTGCCTTTTATTTGGGTGCTTCCTCAATGACATCTGTTGAGCAGTGGGGGAGCTTAAGTGAAGTTCTGAATCCTGCACTGTGACCAGTGCCTAGGGCCCACAGGTGGAGTTGACTTTAGGGGCCCACCAGTTGAGCTTTTTCGGGGCCCACCGGTGGACTTTATTTTAGGAGCCAAACCTACAACTACTGTACATGACTGTATCTGCCTCCTATACTCTGCATCTTGCTTTTTCTCTTTTTATGCATTTTTGCCTCTTCTGAGTTTGTATATGTAGTTAAAAAACAACTCCCAGTCTCCCATGCCCAGGAGCCCACCAGGGGTTTCCCCTATTCCCCTGTGGGCCGGTCCGAACCTGACTGTGACCAAGAGTGAATTTGGGTTAAGGTACAAGAACAGGGGGGGAGGATTGACTTTTGTCATGTTCTTCACAGATGGCATATCCTATCTATACACCATTAAAGTCTATGGTGGGAGCACCCCTTTAAGTTAAATATTCCTCCCACTCGTTGGCGCCTGCTGTGGACTGTCCCAATTTAATACTTCAGAAGTGGATACATCCAAAAAAACAGGACAATATAGGGGCGTGGCTTGGTCCTGCATGCTGCCGGACGTGTGAAGCAGTAGCTCCGAGGGAAGACGCACGAAATCTGCCCAAATAAACCCTGGTTTGCTCCACTCATATAGCCTTCGGGTGCCCTAACCTGCCGAGACCCCGCGGACCTGACTTCCCGGCGACGAAAGTGAATCCCCGGCTCCAAACGGCCCTGCATCTCCCGGCCGGCGCTCCGGCTCCTGCAGTGGCGCCATCTTGCAACGTGTTAGCGCGGCCCTGAGAAAGGAGCAGCATCTGAGTAGGCACTACAGTCATCGGCCTGCCAAACCAGGAGCAGAAGCGGCCGACGAGGATTACACCCGGAGGTGAGCACTTACCTTTCCACCCTGGTGAGGCGGTTTGTGCAGACTGACCGCGCGACTCACGGGACGGAGCCTCGGCACTCCGCCATCTTAGTCAAGAGGCCTGCGCTCCCACGCTACCTCCCGGTACTCTTGAGCCGCCGTTCACCCAGAGACTCCGCACACTACATCTCGAGGGGATCACCCTACTGCGCCCCAGGCCCTACTTTGCTGCGACTCGGGACCCAGGCTCTCTAACGGCAGTTCTGCCGTCCCCACTCCAATACTGCATAGTCCTCTGAGGCCCCGGGCGACACCCCCAGCAAACAATCCATCGCCATCTTAAAGTGGGTCTGTCAGCCCCTGTGCAGCCACACATGGTCTGAGAGCCAGATTATCTCTCACATCTTTCTGCCCTGCTGAAAAAAAAAAAAAAAAAAAAAAAACTCGTTCCAAAGGACGGGTGGAGGGGGGCCCCTTTTATATGTCCGGAAAGGGGCCCCGGCATCCGTAAAGCAGAGTGGTGATGGGCAGTCCCCCTCACCCCCACCCCTAACTCTAAAATTACAGCCGCAAAGCTAGAATCCATCAACCCCCAGCAAGCTTACCACCCCTATCTGGAGGTGGATCTATCACCCCCTGGGAAGACATATACGTTCTATGCGCCAGAATACTTCTCTGCCTTGCTGAGAGTAAATCCCAGAGGATATAACCGGAGGCGTTTGTCCCCCACACGAATCCGTTTTACCTCCAAACCCCGCCGTGAAAAATGCGGGAAGTGGAGGAGCCCCGTCACTACAACTCTAATCTAAAATTTAGCCTTAAAGTGGCAACCACCATCTGCCCTCCCAGGGGGGAAATTTGCTGCCTCCTGTGTTTCCAGGGCCCCTGTATAATTTTCCCCTCCAACGATCCTTTCATACTATACCCCGTGCTCCCGGTATAAATATAAAACCTGGTTATAACCCAAACCCGTTTAAAAACACACAAAAGACCCAGTCGGTGCTCCCCCATCATTCTAAACAACTTGACTACTCATATAACTCAAACACCCTCAGCTTTCAAAGTTATTTAGCCCCTCCCCCCTCTTTGTTAGATTGAACACTATCGCTTTGTGTGCACTAAGGTAGCCACTCCCTCCCCTTAAAAACAACAAGGCCCCAAATGAAAAAAAAATCAAAAAAATAACCCATACCCTTTAATGGGGGGCAATTCAAAGAAAGGTGGAAAAACCCAAAACCGAAATAACTGAATTTTCCGACCCCCTCTACCGCTCGCAAAGCGAGACAGACGCAACGTGTCCCCCCCGCTATCTCAAGCCTCTTCAGAAGGACTCTGTAGATATGGATTTAACACCAACAGATTTCCCTTTTGCGCCTCGAAAAACCCTACAAGCCTATTCTCTTATTCGAGAAACCCTCCAAAATGACTTTAAGCAAAATGTGGGGGAATTCGAATGGACATCAAGATGTTCCGAACTGAAACAGTCGGAGGGAAAAAAAGGGGGAGGTTTGCGAAGTAACAACCCATCATCGACGCCCAAACCCCTTGGGAAAATGAGGTCCAAAAAAATTTTCCCCAAAGTCCTAGGGTCTCGAAGCGCTCAAGGGTAACAATATAAGACTCGCGGGGAGTTCCAAAATCGGGTTTTTTCGGAGTCATGCCCCCCAAATTCTTAACCCATTTAATTGCTTTTATACTACGGAAAACCCCAGATCAAGACCTCTGGTGGAGGTTTTTACAGCTTCCAAGCCCTAAACCCCTTGTCTCCTTCCATCCGAGAGCGTGTTGCCGAATCCATTATTTTAAAAATTTTAAAAAACGTTTCAAGGGCCATCCCCAATTTCCCCTAACCTACCCCAGAGATTAAAGGCATCTCCATATTCCCGACCCCTCAGCGGGCACTATGCTACGTCGGAAGGAATTCGCCCCCCCTAACAAAAACCCCAAGAGATAATAACATTCCTACCCCTGGGGCTTCCCGTAAAGTATAATACAAAGATCCCCCCAACGTGATCTGCATACCCCCTTTG